>CAUYQG010024320.1:0-22231 GCA_963574415.1 Tarsius wallacei | reverse complement strand
AGTGAGGTTGAACATTTCTTCATGTGTCTGTTGGCTGCTTGGATGTCTTCCTTTGAGAAGTGTCTGTTCATATCTTTTGCCCATTTTATAATGGGGTTGTTTGTTTTTTTCTTTTCCGCACGTTTGAGTTCCTTGTAGATCGGAAAATTTCTTAAAATACAAAGAACTTTCATAAATCACTAAAATAAAAATATATTTATTTATTTATTTTTGAGTTGGAGTCTCACTCTGTCGCCCAGACTGGAGTGCAGTGTCTGCTCCCGGCCACCGCAGCCTCGACCTGCTGGGCTCAGGCAATCCACTCACCTCAGCCTTTCAAGGTGTGGGATTACAGGCTGAGCCACCGAGCCTGGCTAATAAAAATATAAAACTGAATAAAAAATAGTCAAAGAACATAAAGTGACCATTCACAAAAAAGACTACAAAACACATTTAAAATGTTCTGCTTCATATTTAAGAAAAAGTCTAAAATTTTTTTAAAGTTATTAAAATTCATACCTCAAGTACTAATGGAGATGCATTAATTGGTGAAAACTTCTTAGAAGGTAATTTGGAAGTATCTATCAAATATTTAAAAAGGAAAATTTTCTTTGATGTCGTTATTCAAGTTCCAGTTATTTATTCCAGATATATGTATGTGTGTTTGTGTATCTGAATATTCATGTGGAACTTAAAGATTATAGTTTATCTATACCACAGAATACGATGCAATTATAAGAAAAATAACATGTATACACACATATTCTAATGGAAAGAATATCCAAGTTAAAATGTTAAATGTAAAAATATGGTTGCCAAAGAGCTGGTATAGTATGAACCTGTGTGTGTGTGTGTGTGTGTGTGTGTGTGTGTGTGTGTGTGAAATTTTAAGTGTTGATCATTGATTTAGAAAGAGAAGCATAATGTTATCTTTCATTTTTCCTTTTATACCTTTCTACACTACAGAAGAATCACTCACAACAAACTATGTATCCAACTATCCCCTGTCAGTAAATGAGAAATAAACATACAGGGAGGGAGGAAATAAGGACACGTGATAGAATTTGCTTATCATTGTATTCAGTAAGCAGAGTTTGGGGAAATGATTGTGAGATGAGGAATAGGAATCTATTGATGCCTGAGTTGATCCTAGTTATGAATACCTCTTCTGATGTGAACATCTCCCTGTAATGCATGTAATTCTAGTGTGTGGATATATTTTTCTTAAAGCATGGCCCCTATATACAAATCAACTACTTTGATTCTCAAATGAAAAAGTAGCAATCAAGAAACTTGACTCTAGTCAATTTTCACCCAATGCACTGAATTTAGAAGCTGTCTATATATACTTGGTTTGTATTTTCTTTTTTTAACAATGAGCATGAAATACTTTAAAAAATATAATCTAGATTTATTTTAAAAATTAAATATTAGAGCAATATGCAACTGTAATTTGTTAAAACTATTATAGCAGCAAAAATCTCTGTTAATATGGACAAATAATTAATATTGCTAGACATCATTTTCCTTACCTATAAAATAGGGAGCTTGAACTATGTAGTTCTTTCTTAGAGGCAGAGTAATTGAGTTACGTAGTTTGTTCTTAGTTTCGTTTATACAGAACAGATTATATATGTTTGTTTGTTAAGGATCTACTAGATTGCATGACAGATCGATTAAATCAGAATCTGTGAGGGTGGGACACAGGCATCAATATTTTATAAAGCTTTCCAGATGATGCCCATGTACAGCTAGGATTGAGAATTGCTGCCTTAGAGTAGGGGTCAGCAAACTGATTCTGTAAAGGGTCAGATAATAAATATTTTAGGCTTGCAAACATACAATCTCTGTCACAACTACTCAACTTTAATGCTGTAGGAAGAAATCAGCTTATGTAAATGTCTATATAAATAAACATTGTAAAATGTGTTCCAATAACACTTTATTAATAAACATTAAAATCTGAATGTCACATAATATTTACATGTCAGAAAATATTATTCTTTGATTTTTTTAACCATATAAAAATGTAACAATATTTCTTAGCTGGTGGTTTGCCAACCTTTGCTCTAAAATCTAGTGCAGCGGTTCTCAAAGTGAAGTCTTTGCATTATCAGCATAAGCTGGAAATTTGTTAGAAACAGAAACTTTTCATAAACCAGACCTACTAAATCAAAATTCTAGGCATTTGGTTCAGGAATCTGTGTTAACAAGACTTCCAGGTGATTTTCATGTAAACTAAGGTTTGAGAACCACTACTCTAAAGGAAGAGAGGAAAATTGATAGCTGTGGTGGCTTCCACAAAAATAGGAAGACAGGGACTCCAAAACACAGGTAGAATAATTAACCTTACAGAGGACAGAAGTTTAGAAAATAAAGAAAAGATTATTTCTGTTGCAAATGAGATTATTTTAGAGTAGAGACTCAAGACTCTGAGATAGATGAAAGTTCAGCAAGGAACCATATAACATCTTATAACTTAGAATCCTTTCCCTCTTAAAAAAAAAGATTAACAGCTGTTGGGTCTTCAAGTTAAAAAAGCAAAACAAAACAGACCTGTTTTTAATTTATTTTTCTGTCACTTGCCAGCTGTGTGACCTTGGGCAAGTTACATAACTTCTCTCTGCCACAGAGTATTCTTCTGTAAAACAAAGATAACACACCTACTTTACAGGGATGCTGAAAGGACTAAAATATATAAAGTACACAAACTCCTTAGCCTAGTACCTGGAACATGGTAAACTTATCCATAGTAGTTTAGTATAAAGAGGACTAAAATAATAATATGGTAAAGGGAAAGATAAAAAGACGTTATCATTCCTCTTGACTAACTTCTAA
Organism: Tarsius wallacei; assembly: GCA_963574415.1. NCBI lineage: Eukaryota > Metazoa > Chordata > Mammalia > Primates > Tarsiidae > Tarsius > Tarsius wallacei. Next base: position 19,414 of record CAUYQG010024320.1, on the reverse strand, counting down.
ATACCTAGAACATTCCCTGCAGTGGTTTGCAGATCATCTATGACATTCCTTGTATTTCTCATCAGCCTTAAAGGGGATTCTCAGGAAGTTTAATCATCTCACTATAACTCCTGAATTGATTTACTGTCATTGGAATTTCTTGCATCCTCCTTGGAATTTTTCTTAGCTAATAATAACTAATTTACAAATTGCACAACATTTGAGAACTTCTGAGAATTTTCCACCAAATTACACCTAAAGGCATGAGAGAATGCATGTATGCACCTGGAAACGTAGGATAAAATGAAATGTTTTGATGTCTCATTTCTTATCTTAATAACTTATATAAACATTAAATTCAAGCAAAGAATATATCTGTTATAATGTTTTATATTACTTCAAATCACTAAATTTAATAAGCCAAGCAGACTATGCATTGTTTATCCTGTAGCTTTGAGTACCCTCTGACATACATGCTACTGTGTATGCCTGGGGGTATTTTTGCCTCAGTTCACAAAGTAAAGATATATCCCATTTGATTCTTGATCTTCACATCAGCCCTGAAGATATTGTCATCACCCCCTGGTATCCAGTAAGGACAAGTGGCAGTGTGATTAAATGAATTATTCAGATTTACACAGAAGCTAGAGGTGGAGTTCCAATACTAGGTCTTCTATTTCTAAAGCCCAGAGCAAATTTCTCAAGATTCCAGTGTCTAGACAGCGATTTCTAGCTCTTTCAGATATAACACTCCCTTTATACACAGCTATTTTTATTTTTAACATTCCACTTATAATCTTGATAAAAATAAATATAACCTATTTTTACATAAAATTTGAAAACTCAACATAATAGAATATAAAGGAGAAATAAGTAAAAGATTTGAAAATAAAACGCATTTCAATGGCAATACTCAGGCAAAACTCAACCTAGTTAGCCTAGTACCTGGAGCATGGTAAATTTTATTCCAGTGGCATAATTAAATGGGCTGATGTGAAGATTGGGAATCAAATGGGATATATCTTTACTCTGTGAAATTTTTGAACTGGTGAAAATTGATAAAGTTATGAGCAAAACAATGAACAATCTTCATTTACATCACAAAGGTGTTGTATTATTGAAATTTCAGTGTCTATCAACTCCATGCAAGAGATGTTTTGTGTTAAATATGTAAAGTGGAGTGAGATTCCATGCTCAGGAAATTTTATTTAGATTTCTAATATAAACAAATATCCAGTAAGATACTGAAAAGTATAGGATGAGGGCAACTTACTACTATTTCTTGAGAATTGTATCACGCAATTTTTACCTTCCTTCAAGCTCCTGTTTATTAATTGCCAGTAGTGTACTCCTCACACTGCTGCTATAACTAAATAACACTCTCATAAATTTCTAAAATGCCAGTGGGGCATCCCCAAAGGGGACAGTACTGGCATTACTGAGAATTACTTGAATGCACAGCCTGAGGGATACATACATAGATTTAGAAATACATAGTTGCAAAAATCTCTTCAAATTCCTCATCACAATCATTCAAGCCACTGTATAGATCCGAGAGGTTCTACATATACCTCTGGAGTGTTAAAAAGCCTACTCTTCTGGATACAGAGAAAAATCTAAGAATGCTGCGCTCACAAGCAATCATAGATTCTAAATTATAGGATCAAAGGACAGGGGGAAAAAAAAGACAACACAAGCTTCAGGGAGTGACCATCTCAAAATTCTTCATTACTTTAAGATTAGATCAGAGCCCCCCCTTTTTAAAAACTATTTTAATTGTTTATTTTCACACTAATAACTGAAAACACTACCCTTCTGAAATTATGTATACTCAGTAGACCCATATTAATTTATGTACTTTTCCAGATTATTCTAAACAGCATTATACATATTTATTCTTCTTTATATAAACTTTAAACAAGTATAAAGTTTATGTTATGTATGTGATTCTTTTTCTACTTAAATACACCTCACGTTAGGTTCAGTCTCTGAAAATATTACAGGCCATATCTTGTAAGTGATATATCACTTCCATGATTACCTTTTCTTTAACTTACATGTTATAAGTCATTTGATCAGAGCCCACTTTTTTTGTGAGATCACTTCTAACAACATCAGCCCACACAGACTCTTTTTCCTGAAAGCCTGTAGCATGTATTATCTACACTGCCCAATTTAGTACTTGATTATACACTGCCTTGCATTGTTCTATCTTGTTTTTTGTGCTTAAAATTCATCTCCTTAACCCCTCTTTAAGCGTTTCAACAGCGAAGAACATCTATGAGCTGGGACACAGTTCCCTTGAGTACAAAATATTGTTTAATTATTTTTTATGAATTGATAGTTTGAGCGCAGCTGGAAATAAACAAAAAACCTCAATTAGGCCCCAAGACTGCCTGATAATCCTACCCCGTTCTTTGAACAATCTCCTCCCTACTCTTTCAAAAGACGATTTCAAACTTCTCCATTCTCCTTCAACCTCTCACCTTCCTCATCTTCTTTCCACTTAGCAGATGACTCCCCATAGAGAAAATAAAAGGCAACACAAGGAGTTCTCAACCTTTACCACAAAATAAAACAAAACAAAAATCAGTAGCTGTGTGTTACCCTTTCTCCTAAGGCTCCTGCCTCCATGTGCATTCCGTATCCCAACCTTCCCATTGTGTCAGGAGCATCAGCAGATACTGATCTCTCCTCGAGTCTGCACCTTTCTCTCTACTTTTTTTGGGACAATTTAAATATGTTCAAGCCTGTCCCATCTTAAAAAAAAAATTAAAGGAAAAACTTCTTCCTCTAATCATAATAATTTCATATCAAGCCACTGTCCTGTCTCCTTCCTTCACATACAACCAATTTAGGAAAAACAGGGTTTAAGTCTCCATCCATTTCCTCATTTTTCACACCTATTCCAACTCATTAACACATTGGTTTATGCCCTACCCCCACACACTCACTACTGGGCACCACAAACAGCATGTCAGTCATCTAATTGTCATCCTATCATACTTCTTGGAAGATTCCAAACACCTGAACTTCCTCTCCTCTTGAAATACCCTTATGCCTTGGCTTCTGATCTCAGGTTTCCTCACCTCAACTTTCAGTACCAGATTTTTATATGCTAAGTTCCTCAAAACTCAGACCTCAGTTCTCTTGTTTTAACACCTTATACCTTTCCCCAGGTTTTCTTGTTCATTCTATGACGTCTTATTATCAACTCCTATGATAATGACTTCCAAGTCTTTTTCTAACCCACATCCCTCCTCTAAGTTCCACATCCATTTATCCACTGTTTGCCTGTTATTAGCATCTCAAATTCATTATGGCCAAAAGTAAACTTTAAATTTCTGCCAGAAACTTCCTTCTTCTCCTCTGTTTTTCCTATTTTAGGAAATGGTACTGCCATCATCCAGTTTTATAAGTCAGAAATCTAGCAGTCTTCTTTGACAATCTCTTTTTCTATACTTCCAACAGTCAATAAATTATCAAGTCCTACTAATGTTCTTAAATATTTTATAATGTGTAATGTTTTCATCATATCCACAGTAATTATTCATATTATTATGTCGGTTATTACAGAAGCCTCCAAAATGTTTTCCTCACATACGTTCTTGACCCCCTCTAACCTACTTTTAACCTAGATCTCTGAAAGTAATCTTTTTTAGAAATAAATATGAATCATAACCCTCTGTTACTTACCAGTTTACTAACTTCTCAGTACTATTTAAATAAGTCCAAAATTATTAGCAAGATCTTCAAGGTCCTGCATAGTGTGAGCCTTGACTGATTTGAAATCAGGTTTCACTTCATATTTCACAATCCAGTCACACTGAATTTGTTTCAATTCTTAAAAAGTACCATGGCCCTTTTCAACAAAGCATTCTCCTAACTGCTTCTTCACAAGTCTAGAATACTGGTTCTCAACCAGAGGTAATTCCCCTCAACCCCCAGAAGACATTTGGCAGAGTCTGGAGACATTTTTCATTATCATAACTGGTGATGGGTAGGTGTTATTGGCATCTAATGTGTAGAGATCAGCAATGCTGCTGAGTCTCCTGCAAAGAATTATCCAACCCCAAATGTCAATAATGCTAAGACTGGAAAATCCTGGTCCAGAAGGCTTTCCCTTCTACCAGTACCCGACAGGGCTACTATGTCTAGCTGAAATGTACTTAACTTCTGTCTCAGCTTAGGTGGCCTATCTTCAGAGTAAACCTTCCCTGACTCTTGCCTACAGATCAGGTCTACCTGCTATATATTTATCATATTTTTCTTTACTTTTGTAGCCCTTACTATAATTCAGAGCTAATTATTATTAGTTATTCAGTTAATATAACTTATTCAGTTAATGTTTGCCTTCCTTGACAGGTTTTAAGCTCTATGAGGTTAAGAAATGGATTCAACCCAATATTCTTATCATCTAGCTAGATACTTAAAATATTTATTAAAGAGTAAATTAGTGGGTGAATAAATGAATGAAGCTATTTCCTAGAAAAACAGCATCAGGCTCAGAAAACTGTATAGAATATCCTAGCTTTGCCATTAACTAGGTATAGCCCTGAACAAGTCCTTTAACCCTTCATTTGGCCCCATTTTAAATTATGTAAAATAGGAATAGTAATTCCTATTATAAGGAGTTTTATAAGTATTAAACATTTTGATGAACTCTAAAGTATTTTGCAGCACTAGTGGACATTATAAGTTAGTAAAAATTGGTACAACTACATGGAAGATTAAAACAAAATATTAAACAAAAGCCTTAAATACACATATTTTTACTTAGCAATATCATTTATAGAAATTTATGAAAAAGGAACTTACTAAGCAAAGTTATATCCATGTGAATTTTTATCATTAGCTAAATAAATAAATGAAATATAGATATCTTAAAATATAATGTAATTTTATAAGAAATATATCTTTTATATATACATATAATACAATTTTTAGAACATTATACATATTTTCTATATACAAATTTTATATAAAGTATACAAACACACACTAGAAAAAATATCTAATTAACAATATACGGACTGTAATTATACTAAAATTATGGGATTATGCTAGTTTTAATTGTCTTCTTTCGTTTCTGAATTTCCTGATTTTTATATAATGAGCATAACTTTTGAGAATAAATAAAATATGAAATCAGTGTGAAAAAGCACTTCTTAAGCTGTAAAGAACTGTACAAAGTTGCTGTGTTATAAAGAATAAGACATAATCTTTGCTTTGTAGAGGTTTTCAGATTAATCACAAAAATAAAATACCTACCTAGATAACTGTCAGATGATATAAAAAGCTAAAAACAGGATTGATCATGATCAGACTTAATGAGCATTTTCTACAGCCTGGGCTTTCCCTGTGTTAATTTATGAAAACTTTAACATAGCCACATTAGATAGGTTTTTATCATACTCATTTTATAGATGAAGAAACTGAGGCTCCTAGGAGTTAAACAAACTGCCAGGATACCCATACAGGACAGGAAAATAAAAATAAAAGTCTTGCTGGCCTCAAAACTTAAGTTGTTTCTACTAGATACTAATGAGAGATAACGTCAAATAGAAATTCAGAGAAAGGATGGTTACTTGGCAGTGAGAGGGCAGAGGAAGGATCATAGAGGAGTTAACAGTTCAGCTAACTCTGGAGGATGACTTGGATATTATTAACTGAAGATGGAGAAGAAAGCATAAGGAATGGTATTTCTTGCAAAGGGAACACTGTGAACAAAACTGAGAGGCAAATGGACAGTTCATAGAAATTGGGAGGGAGCGATTGGTAGGCAAATTGGTTTGACCAAAATAGATTAGAGACAGGAATTGTGATCAATCAATAAAGAAATTTGAAACTATCTGGTAGGACTTAGAGATCAACAGAAAAAATAAAGTGGGGAAAGGATATTTTAAAATCAATAATATTGTGTTATATTAGACTAGTTTTAAAAGTACAGTGAAGGACTGATGACACATTGCAATGTCTTTGTGTTTTTTTAAACACTTAGAGAAACTTGGAGGTATAAGGGGCCTTGGAAAGCATTTGATAGCATCCCTTTATTTTATAGAGAAACTCTGACCCAGAAAAGAGAAATTAGTTGTCCACAGTCATAAAACCAGGTCTACTGAGTTCCAGTTCTATGCTCAGTTCCCTAAAAAGGCAGCGTAAAACTGTTTTTCCTAATGGCTCTGTGAGGTTTGTATTATAATCACAATTTTATACAAGCAGTTACTGAGGCTCAGAGAAATTAAGTAGCTTGTACAAAGTTATGGAACCAAAGCTTATCTCACCCCAGAACCATAGCCTTCTTATTCTCCTATTGTGTCCTCACAGTATTTTCTACAAAGTTCATAGAGAAACCACACGAATCAATCAAATATCAGTCATTGTTCATTATTCTTGATAAATATTGTATATACAGATTTTATGGATATAGAACATTAAGTGACCAAAGCAGGAAAAAATTCAGAAAGCCATAAATTGTCCACTTAATTATATATCATTCTAAACACAGCTTATTTTTGCTAAGAGTTTTGCATTGATTATAGATCATTGGCTTTCACTAACAAACTAAATAAGTTTAGATCAGCCAACAGATCCCTATAGTTAACACTTTTTCTTGTAAAGCCAAACAGATTTATTTAAGTCTAAATAATTAGACTTTAAAATTAGAATATGATTAGAATTAAAATTCATAAATGTTTTAAGTCTTCTTTCTGTGGCAAAATGCACATGGAAGAATTCAAGCCTGGACGTATTTACAGATGCTACTTTCCTCCCAAACCCAGCAACCATACTTCCTAATTTTGGTCAGGGGTGTCTAAGTGTGAGTAGGCAGGGAATAAGAGCAATAATGTTATTAGGGGCAATACTTTATCTTATATAAGAACATTTTCTTAATGATAAATTTATCTAAAATACAGATAAATTATACATATAAATAAATATAACCCCTTTGTGTGCACATTTTTGTATTTCTTGAAGTACTCCCAAAATAAAATTATAGTTGGATGGAAACTTTGTAGACAAACAGACTAAAATTTCCTTTAAGTTTTCAAAGGAAGATAAATTAAAAAGATACATACATAGATATAAATCAATGCAATTATCTTCAAGTGATACAAATTCAACACTTACATATTAAAAATACAAAATTACTTTAGACATGATCTTATACAACCTTGATAAAGTGTCCGTATAATTCCCCAAAGATATCTTAATAAGTACACAATTCAAATTGAGAACCTGAATATATAAAAGGACAACAGCCAGCCCATGTATAACAATAGATCTTTCATCCACAATCTCTGCAGCAACTGGCTCAAAATGGTCAGGACTCAGTCAATGACTGCCATCTTCCTTAATTATTGCCCAGGCTTTCAACTCAGGACCAGAGAAGGGCAAATTTTCTCCCCAAACTAATCATATATAATGTCCCACTTCTAGCCAGCCTGTGTCCAGTTTCTCCATGCCAGCTTCAACCCCCTATCAGAACAGATGGAAGCCTTCCCCATTCCCATCCCTCACTATGAAGCTTTCCTGGTTCCCTATCTACTTTTAAGTCTCTGCCAACCCCACGTGATGGTGTCTAACTCCCTTGCTATATAGAAAGTTCTAAATAAGTAACCTCTGCTTATTCTTATTTGGGTGGTCTTCATTTATTTTCACAAATATTTGCAGAAAGTGGTAATTAATTTTATGTAGGATGACCATTTGTCCGAATTTGCCAGGGTTAGTGCTGGGTTTTGCCCACTGTCCCAATGTAATTAATAGTAGTCTCTTTTACTCTCAGAAGTATCCTTTTTGAATAATAAATCACATGGGTACCGTGATTTAGGAAATTCGTTCCTTAGAAATTAACAAACTGACACTAAGTAACTTGGTCTAGAGCAATGTCAGGTAGCGATGAAAAGTGGCCATTAGATAACTAACTTCCTCTCTGATAATAAAATCAGTTATCAAGTTAGGAGAAGGGAAATATTCTACTCATTGTATCATTGTATTAGGATTTTTTTTTAAATGGAATTTCCAGCTTTAGTAAACAGGATTTTAAGAGGTGTCCTCTTTTCCCCTTGAGGCATTCCTGCCACCCCTGCAGAATGATGCAAGAGTTGCCATGGCAAATTCTTCTCCCACGCTGCTGGAAAACCTTCCCATAGCAGACTAACTTCTGTTCTGTTTCCATTTCCCTTTCTCTCTTTCTCTGCTACATTGTAAGTCACTCCTAGTCTAGATTTCAGACTGTTCTCTCTAGCTTCTTTTTATACATTTTTAAAGCAATTTTCTGTTTCTGCTTTTCTGCAACCTACTGTGCATGTCCAGAGATAAACCTTAATGGCACACATGTAGAAAAATTTGACAGAAAGAAGACCTGACCAAAGAAAACACGGACAGGGCTGGAATGAGTCAATTTAAAGTAAGGATTCTTCAATTTGCTGATCTCAAATGATGCTGTGTTTACAAATGAAAATGTGAAGTTCTATAATCTAAATGCCCAGCTTATGTAAATACATGGCCATTCTATTAAAAATGGCACATTTGAGGATAGGGTAATATAAATGCAAAGGCATCAGAGTCAAAAACACCTAAGCTTTAATCTGTAAACTTCAAGGTGAGTGGAGACAATTTCTCTTCTGCCCGCCATTATAAACCTAAACTGGAACTTGGTAGGTAAAACATATATGCAGTATATAAAATCCTATATATATATATATATATAAAGGATTTTATATACATATATGTATATAAATATATATATATATTTATATATATGTATATATATATATATTTCCAAGTCAATCAATTAAAAGTCCCATGACCTTGGTAAGTTATATAATTTCTCTGAGCCTCAATGTCTTTATTTGTAAAATAAGAAAAATAAAGTCACTTCATAGGATTACTGTGCAATTTAAATGAAATAGAGTAGGAAAATTCCTAGCAGATGCCTGGTATGTAATACATATTTGATAAATAGTTACTATGATTGTTCTTGTTTCTGTTGTTATTTGAGAGGTCATGTTTAGGAGTTCCTACTGAATAAGCCTTTTAGTAAATGCTTCCAATTAATATATTCTGATTATTTACACTTAGTTGGATCTCAAATTAGACTATAACCTGCTTAACTGTCACTCACATTTATGCATTTTTAAAGTTTGGCGCATCTGCACTGTGCTAAGAATATTCTTGATCTCTGATAGATTTCATACGCTTTTTCAATATTCTAACAACTTCTAATTATGAGAAGATTAATAAAAAAAATCTTTGGCTGTCTGTGGGTGTTGCCTAATTCCAAGTCCTAGTCAGAGCAAATACGGCTATTTCAGTCTCATTACTCGAAAAGTAAAATAAGGATCTTTTGAAAATAGATATAACACAGATCTCCTATTCCTTCTAACTTATACAATGATAAAAATCCTGAATGACAAATAGACTTCCTGAAAGAAGAAGGCGTTTTTAACATATTCGTGCACATATGCAGATACACTATAAATGCCTCTAAATCTGTATGCACTCATTAACAAAGATATGTTGAGCTCCTACTAAGTGCTATTTGTTCTGTACACTATAGTAGGCATTGATTACACCTGAACAAAATAGACATACCCTTCCTTTGTGGAATTAGCCAGTTGCTTTGTTTTTCTCTTGCTCCCTTGCCTGTACTCATAAGCATGCATGCACACACATGCATGTACACACACACAGACACACACCACAAGCCCATATGAGTGTGTGATACACATACACACACCTATAGTTGGGCTAATACAATATGAATCCCAAGGAAAGTTTGGTTGGAAAAAAAAATCTAGATTGCATATTACTGAAGGAAAAGATGGAGATAGTAACTATGAGACATCATTTTCTTACATATTTAATTATTTACTTTAAATCTATTTTTACCTTGCCTTGTTCCAGATAGTATTTAAGGTAGACTCTACCAGATGACAATGAGTTCTCCATTTCCATTTGGGTAAGAAAGGTCTAAAGGGCAGCAGAGCAACGAATAGGGCTTGTTGGTCAGCTTTAATTTTTCCAGAAGCACAACTGCATTAAATCTTGCATATACTGACAGGAAATGACTGACACTTTCAAAACTGTGTTTCTGTTTACACTGCAAGTCCCCAACCCATTTAGGAGGTCTCACAATGTGCTAGAAACCATGCTGAGAGATTTTTAAGCATTATCCCTAATCCTTACAACCACCCTATGTGGTGAGAATTATCTTCATTTTAAAGATGAAAAATGAAATTTTAATGACCTCAAATTCATAGTATATTGTGTTAAAGATATGAACTTCACAATTCAAAGACCCTGACTAAGTGCAGGATAACAGCAATCACTTTATAGTGTTTTTGTGAGGAGCAAATGAAATAGTGAACACTTGGTATATGTTTGTAATCATGAGACCTAATTACTACAACCAAAGCATAAACAGAAATAAGATGTTTATTTACTTGTTATGCTTCTCTGTTGTGAATACTGACCAGTATTCAAATTTTAATAATGCATAGGTCCTGATATATATGAGTATGACTTTGAAAGGTATACATATCATATATCTATAATGGTCTGTGATTCTTTTAGTTTGCACATCCAGGACCACATAAAGAACATGCAAAAATATATGTGGCTCATTTTAAAGAATGAATAAACATATGCAGATGATTCTGAAATTTATATAAGCACTAAATTAATATACACCAAAACCCACTTTTATTCTTTCTATATTTAAAACTTTATGAATTAAGTATTATTGCTCTGTTTTTTGACAATGCTTGACTGAGCTTCATTTACTGGGAAACCAGTCATTGAAGGCATGGATTTCGGAAACTGCATAATTATAAATTTTCTCTTGAGTGTTCCTTGCCCACAGGTGGTAACCTTGAAAAGTTTCTAATGTATCCTTTTGGAATAAACAATTTAACAATTAAATGCTTTTTCTTATCTCTCAGGCTAGAAGTCCAATTATACTTACTTCTCCCCCATTGTACTATTTATCAGTCATTAAGTATCCTGAAAAATACTTAATCCATTGGCATTACCTTGGTCCTTAAGATTAAAACAACTTCATTTAGTTCCAAACTTCACCAAGAATGAAGTGCTACAATCTAATGTAAAAAAGGACTGAACACAGTCAGAGATTTATGGCTAGGCCTCATCTTTAATTTGTTCATACGTAAAATAAATAGTGGGGAATAGAGATGAAAAACAAGATAATTTTTAAGGTCTTAAACAAGCACATGCTTTTATGTTTATGTGCTAATAGTCCCAGAACTACATGGGCACATGGAGAGCTATATAATCTCTTCCTACCAATCTAGACTAAAGGTTGTTTTCCTTTAGAATCAATTCCAAATTTAAAGACAATAGTCTCCAAGGTTTTTCATGAGGTGAACTTTCTTAGCCTTTCCAACTTTATTTCCCACCAGTTTTTCAAAGTGCTTTCAGTTCCAGAAGGTTAATATCCTCACATATTCATTACATCTTGTAAATTTGGTTTCATGAAACCTTTCCCACCTTTTCATCTCTCCTGCCACTACTTTAGCTAAGACCTTCATCATTTTCCTTTACCTGAACCATTATAATATCATACTGATCCTCGTGGCTGTAGTCTCACACATCTCCTCATTTTTACATTGCCTCTACAAATTTATCTCTTTAAATAAATATGCTAAGGTCATTTTCTGAGATGGGGTTTGAGAGGTTTCTATAATCATCTGTCATCTGCTGGGTAAGATTCAATTACTTACTAGGTCTTTGATTATCTTTTCCCATCATTATTTCCTAGCCATAACTTTTGCTAAGTACACAGTGGCACAGTCATGCATGAAGTCCTCTGTAAGCAAAATTAATTCTCATATTTCCAGTTTTTCATATGTAGTTGTCTTGGCCTAGAATACTCTTTCCTCCTTCTTTACCTGGCCAACTTTTTCCCATCATTTCCCTAGTATGCCATGCTGAGAGAGACATTAGGGGTCAGTTAAAAAGAATACAGACCATTTGTCTTAAGAAACATAATTTTATCCCAGCTCATCCACGTTTTTGCTTTGTGACTATGGACAGTTTACTTAATCTCTCTGAATCTTATGTCTCTTATCAACAAAATAGGAGTAATGATTCCTAATTTGCAGGGCAGTTGTAAATATTAAGTGGAATAATATAAATTTAGCACTTGGCACATCATTTTTCTTTAATCATGATTCATTCTGCTTTATTTTACATGTTTTAGGCAGTATGATCCCTCTAGAATACAAAACTAATCATATCACTCCTTTTCCTTAAGTTCTTCAATAGGGTCCTATTTCCATAGCTCACGAGGGACTCTCCCTTGTTTTCCAATACATTTTCCCACTGTTTTTCTTCAGTGTTCTCCAGTGAAGTGAAGTACTTCAAGTTCCTCAGCTCTACCAAATTTTCTCTTACCTCTGAGCCTCAGCATATGCCATTCTTTCTTCTGTGAACACCTTTCCAGTCTGCCTTTACTTATACCTTGTATTTATAATTATCACATTTTCCTTTCCTCTTGATTGCATTGCTCTTCCCCTAGCTGTTAGAGTCAGGATCTATTTCAGTCTTGGTCATTGTGACCCTTCAGTGCCTTACAAAACTCTTATCTGTAACCTTCTACCTACGCTTCCAATAAGAACAAGCTCAGGTCTCACCTAGATCCTCTATATTGCCTTCTCTTTTTTGTATTGTCCAGGGGATTCTGCCATCTGAGCCACAGCACAATTATCTTCTCATAATGAAACAGCATCATGAGTTTCAAGAACGGAGAGATCAAGAAACAATAGTCAGCAGAGGCATCTCTGCTGGACCAAAAAAAAAAAAAAAAAAAAAAAAACCCGAATCTGGACATTGAAGAATGAGTGGAATCAAGGATAGTAGAGAGAAATTTCCAGCCAGAGCAAATAGGACAACAAATAATAATTCCTTTATTCATTCAATAAATCTTTATTAAGCATTTGTTCTGAGGCTCTGTTTTAGCAGCACACAATACACTAAGGTTGGTGAATATAGGTTTTATTGAGCAGAGATGATAGGTTTTATTGAGCAAATGTTGTGGGCAGGAGTCAACCTTGAATAGGTCTTGGTGAATCTGATTACAGATGGTCATAATCCCATTAGACATTGGTGTAGTCCTACTCAAGCACTGGGTGTTCACTTCATCTTTGTAATGCTTGTAATGCTTTACTCATTTTCTCACATATTGTCTGTCTCCTTATTAAGAATCTAATTCTATATGGATTGAGATTTTTCTTTTGGTCTATTTTATTAACCCACTGTATCTCCACCTAGATTGTTATCAAGCACAGAGCACACAATTGATAAATAAGTGCTAGGCACTGTGCTAAGCCTATCTGCCACACTACATAAAAATTTATTAGTTTATATGTCCCTTCTTTACTAAACAATGGTTGGCAAACTTTTTTGTAAGAGGCCAGTTAGTAAATATTTTCTGTTCTGTGAGCCACATGATCCCTGTCACAATTTTTCGACTCTACTATTGATGCATGACAACAATTATAGATAATAAGTAAATAAATGAACATGACTATGTTGAAATAAAAATGTACTTACAAAAGCAAATGGCAGGCTAGATTTGGCCCATGGGATGTAGTTTGCCAAACTTTGTACTAAACTAAAAGATACTTGAAGAAAAAGTATTATCATTTTACATTGTTATCTTGCTCAAATCTTGGGACATAATAGGTACTCAACAGTAATAGCTCTGAGTGCTTACTCTGTGCCAATCACTATTCTAAATACTTTACATGTACTGGCATACTTAATCCTCATAATAGCCCTACGCATACAAATTCTATGTTTTATTATCTTATTTACAGATGAGAAAACTTTGGCTAAGATAGATTAGGTAACTGGCCCAAGGTTATGTGGCCACTAAGTGGCAGGGCTGGAAATCTGACACTTGGACCTCAGAGTTTGAGCTCTTAATCACAGGATTACGTAGCCTCTCAGTAAATGAGAATAAATTAACAGCACTAAGCAGAGGATTTTAGGCTTCATGCAATAGGACAGTGCTTCTCAAAGTTGTTCAGCAAACAGAGCACTCAGGAAACTAATACTATTAATATATTTGATTCATAAACCACATTCAACAAAATCACCAGCAGAAAACAAGTCTATGATATATGTGAACAAAAAGAATCAGAGAAACCTCTGCTTAGATAAACATTAGTGTATCTTTGGTTTGCCAATTGGTAAAAGACATATTATTTGACCTTGGTGGAAGTACACGTTGGGGTGACACCTGAAATTAAACTCTGAGGTTCTGAAAAAGCACAGCTGAAGAAGGTTTGACAAAGAAAGGGAAGCACTGCAAATTTCCAGCAAAATGAGGGTCTGTGAGGAAGGCCCTGACCACCCAGTCAGGTATCAGGCTGTGGTTTAGGATCTCAGACAGCTCTAAATCCCACTTGTCTCCATTAATCAGCATGTTTCTTCCTACCGTAAAGACAAAAAATTTTTACAACCCCAGACACTTTACTTGAGGCCTCTTTGACTCTGGCAATAATCTCAAGTAAAGCAAAAAGCTGAACAATGTTCCTGAAAATCAACATTGGCAGATGTTTGTATAGAAAGCTCAAATAGCAAGCTTTTCATGAAAGAGACAATTCCAAACTGAATTTTTTAAAAAAGGAAGGAAGCTCATACTTGGAGGTGATCTATTTTAAACATTACATTATTATTGTTAGCTTGTTTTTACAGAAAATGAGACTAAAGCCCATTAAGTATATGTACATCAATTCAAAGTTCTGCTACTAAAAATATTTGAGTCAAATTTGAGCCAGGTCATATTTGAGCCTAAGTCTACTAGATACCAACGCCTATTGTCTTTTCCCTATAATACAATGTTGGTTCTTGGCAAACTTCACATGCTAAGCCTATGTCATAATTTTGCCTTTGTCTTCAACTTTCTAGGACATAATTTGGCTTTTTTGTGTGTTTCTAGTTCTTCATTTCTAAAATGGGAATACTAACATTGACTTCCTGCTCCTAGAGGCACTACATATGTACTAAAGGAAAAAATATAACTCACTGAATCATTAAACCCCACCATAAAAGTGAAATTACAGAACAATTTTTCCAACCAATAGATAAGAAAAATTAAAGATAGATAGGATGGGGGTCGGGAAGATGGTGGACAAGTCAGTCAGACTATGCGAGTCTCGGTGTGAGTGAGTGAGTATATGGAACATTTTGTGTAGGGGCTGGTGAGCGAGTGGGTGTGTGAGTGGCTGACCAAGAGAGGGCTAGGGAGCTAGTGGCCAGGGTTCTCCTGGTGCAGCGGCCCAGGACACAGAAGCCCAGCACCATTTTCTTTTTCTTTCTTTTTTTTTCAAATCAACAAACCCTCCCTGGGAAGAAATGATGGGAGAGACTAAGTGGGGGCTCGTGAGCAAGTGGCCAGGCCCCCAGTGCAACAGCTGGTGCTGCAGCATCTCTGCTTCATCCCTGGCTCTTCCAAGGTTGCAAAAACTGAACATCATTATTTTTTTTAAACGGACAAAAGTTTTTCTGCAAAAAAGCGGCAGGGGGAGAACCCATCGCCCCAGGCTCTCCCTCACTATTGCAGCAGGAGAGAGAGCTTCTGGTTTTGCCTTACCACTTCAGCACCTGGCAGGACAATGGCAGCAGGGGCTGCAGAGGGAGTCCAGAGGCACAGTCCCACAGAAGAGGATAAGAGAGGCACCTTACCACCATCCTGAAGGCAGAGCAGGAAAGTGCTCCAACTTGCTCATCATGGAGCAACAGATGCAATCTCTGTGACTGGCCAATCAGCTACTCAGGGATTAATTGTGACCCAGAGGAAATATCCTGAAAGCACAAACTTCAGAGGGACCTGACGAGTGCTGAGTTCCAGGCGCCCCACCCTCTACCCTGATCCAGGTGGAGGACAAAGGGTGTGGTCAGAAAAGAATGAAGAAGAACTCCAAAGAGATCAGTGGTGAGTCCAGGGCTGATCCAAACCCCCTACACCCCAGCAATCCTCTGAACATCAGACCCACACAGCTGGGCCATGACTGAGAGAGAAAAACCCAGGTGGAGCCTGGACATCAGTAGCAACAGGAGAATTCCATTCCAGGATACACCTGGCTGGAGCACCCCTCCACGAATGCATAGCTGGGGAAGAGACAATCCTGTACCTCCCCATTGGAGTGGATCTCCCTGACCATACGAGAGTGGGAAGGGAGGATTGCAGCCCCACTGACCTACACTGCCCCTCCCCCTTCACTGCTTTGGACACTGAGGAGAGGATGAAAGAGGTGGCTCTGCAAAAGAGACCTGATTAGAGGAACAATTACAGAGCCTGCCACAAGAGAGCAAGGTTTTTTTAATTTTATTTTAAACAAAAAATTTTTTAATTTTTTTGACCCTTTTTTGTTAGTTCATCTATTTTTAAAATATTTTTCCTTTACGCATGAATGTGTATGTGAGGGTTTTATCTGCATCTGCCTCCCCAATTTTTTTTCTTTTCTTTTTCTGTTTCTTCTTTTATTTTTCGTTTTCTGTTTATGTGTGTATGTGAATGACTGAGTGTTCATCTTTCAATTTGGTAGCTGTCTTTGGTTTGTTTTTGCTCTTTTGTTCTCTGGGCTTTTTAAATTTTCATTTCTTATAGTTTAAGGTGTGTGTCAATATATATGTGAGGGTTCAGGCTGAATTCCTTTTTTTTTTTTCTGTCCGATATTTCTGTTTTTCTCTTCTATTTACTTTGTGCTAGGCATGTGTGTGTGTGTTTAGTTTTCCTGGTTTTTGTTGTTGTTGTTGTTGTTTGTTTTGCTTCACTTTGTTGCTAGTCCAGTTTGTTTTGGGGTGTGTGTGTATGTCTGTTTGTGTGTTCAATTTTTTTCTGCATTGGTTTCTGCTTTGCAAGTAATGTAGAGTGGTGGTGGGGAGTGGGTCTCAAGGAACACATACCACAATAAATGAACATTGTAATTGGCAAGTTGTTTCTGAATCCTAGTGTCCCATCCCCTATTTTACTTGAATTTCAAAAACTATAAGAGACAGCAAAGCTTTCCATCCATCATCCTATTTCAAAATAGAAAAAATCCAGAGCCTGGATCAGGGAAGAATAGAGAACTGAGCAAACAACAGAAGGGAAAGCCTCTCTCACTGATACTGAATAACAGAACTAAAGAGAAAAACAAGAGATCTGTCACAAATGAGGAAAAACCAAAGGAAGACCTCAGGCAATTTCAAGTGTATCAAAGACAAAACTCCTGAAACGTCAGACCTTGATGCCCAAGCGATGCAAGTCACCAATGACTGGCCCCAGAATATGACAGGAATTAGGGAATGGATGGAAAGAGTGAATAAGACTCACGAAAGACATGATGCAACACTGAAAGAACTTGTAACAGAGATTTTGGCAATACAAATTTCATCCAGGAAATACATAACAAGATGACAAGCACAGAAAGCAGAATTAATCTAACTGAAGAAAGAATTTCGGAACTTAAAGACCAAGAACATGGAATTAACCAGATCTGTAAAAAACATAAAAAGAAGACTCAGAAAAAAAGAATAAAGCCTACAACAGGTATGTGATTATATCAAGAGGCCGAACCTATGCCTGATTGGTATCCCAGAAGAAGAAAAGGGAATGGAGAACAACTTGAAGCAAGTATTCCAAGAAAACTTTCCACATCTCACCAGAGATGTGACCAGTCAAGCACAAGAGATACAGAGAACCCCCACAAATATCAAATGAGAAGACCAACCTTGAGACACATAATAATTCACCTACACAAAGTAGGCACAAAAGAAAAATTCCTAAAGGCAGCAAGAAAGAAAGGTCAGACTATCTACTGGAGAAAACCAATCAGAATAGCACCAGACCTATCAGCAGAAATACTACAAGCAAGAAGGGACTGGAGCCCTATATTCAAAGTTCTCAAAGATAAACAATTTCAACCAAGAATTTCCTATTCAGCCAAGCTCAGCTTCAACAGTGATAGAGAACTAAAATCCTTCCTGGACATCCAATCCCTAAGAGATTATGCAGCTTCCAGACCAGCTCTGCAGGAGACACTTAAAAAGGTATTAAGCAGAGAAGAAAGAAAAAAAAAAGAATGACCACACACTTCCCAAGAGAACAGCAGAGCACAGAATCAACAAGGAATACAGTGCAACATGAAACTTGAAAACACACACATGCATCAACCCCAAAGCCAAAAGAAAACAAGCAAACAAAGAAAAAATTTTATAAGAACCTTATGACAGCTATAAACAATCACATTTCAGTAACCAACCTGAGTGAATGGACTAAATGCAAAACTGAAAAGACACAGAATGGCAAACTGAATAAGAAATCATGATCCAATTATTTGCTTCATCCAGGAGACTCATCTCACTACAAGGGATGCACACAGACTCACAGTTAAAGGATGGAAAACTAGTTTCCAGGCAAATGGATCACAAAGAAGGCAGGAGTTGCATTCTTAATATCGGACAAAACAACTTTAAACTATCAAAAATTTTAAAAGATGCAAAAGGACACTGCATAATGATAAAAGGTTCAAAACATCAACAAGAAATATCCATCCTAAACATATATGCACCCAACACAGGGGCACCAGCATTTCTAAAGCAACTACTAAATAAACTTAAAAAAGATATTGACTTTAACACTATTATAGCAGGGACTTGAATGCCCCACTAACAACCCTAGATAGATAATCAAGGCAAAAAATTAACAAGGAGATCCAGAACCTAAACTTGACACTCGACCAAATGGACTTAATAGATACCTACAGATATTCCACCCAACGACCACAGAATATACATTCAACTCATTACCACATGGAACATACTCCAGATCGATCACATTCTTGGCCATAAATTAAGCATATACAAACTCCATAAGGTTGAAATCTTGTTATGCACATTCTCAGACCCACAGTGGAATAAAAATAAATATCAACACCAACAACATTTCCAGAAAGCCTACAAAGACATGGACACTAAACAGCATGATGCTGAACAACAACTGGGTCAACACTGAAATAAAAGCAGAAATTAAAAGATTCCTGGATTCTGCTGGAAAGTCATCTGGTCCAGGGCTTTTTTTTTTGTAGGTAGTTTTCTTATTACATAATCAATTTCCTTGATTGTTATTGGTTGCTTTAGGGTCTCGATTTCTTCTTGTTTCAACCTAGGCAGGTTGTGTGATGTGAGGAAGTCCTCTATTCCTTAAGGTTTTCAAGTTTGTTTCCATACAGGTGTACATAGTAGTCTCTAATGATGTTTTATATTTCTTCAGGGTCAGATGTGACTTCATCTTTTGTGTTTCTGATTGTGTTTATTTGGGCTTTTTCTCTCTTTTTCTTGGTTAGTCTAGCTAGGGGACCATTGATCTTGTTTATCCTTTCAAAGAACCAGCTTTTTGTTTCATTGATTTTTTTGTATTATC
>CAUYQG010024319.1:0-10918 GCA_963574415.1 Tarsius wallacei | reverse complement strand
TCAAGTCCTCTCTCCAAATATACCACTTCTCTGAATTCTCTATGGATCTTTTTTTTTATTCCCAAAGGTGTGTGAACCATTTAAATTTCAGCTGGTAAGATACACAGAATACAAAATCTGAAATGTTACCATGCAACCCGGTGTCCTAAAAATCCTAATTTCTAGTCACCTCTACATTGAGGCATTTAGGAAAATATTAGATACACCTGCATTTATTATTTATTTATATATATATATATATATATAAACATTATTTCCTTCTTGTCCTCTTCACTTGCTTTTCTAAGAAAATTCTGGACCAAGCTTAATTTAAAGACTAACTCACCAAGAAACACTTTGAGGCCATATATTTATAAGGCAAATACCTTTTTTCCCCTCTACTATCTCGTTTAGGCTTTTTCACAGCTTTCATTGTTAAGAGCTTTCAAACCTTAGCTCTGTTCTTAACAACGCATTTCATAGCTTTCCACAACAGGCTGAAATCAAATTAGAACATCTTAGGGATTTTAGCTAACTTCTTGATGTCAGTTTAGAGGGAATGAAAAGATTACTTAATACACACATTTTTCACACATTGTACTAGACATAGTGCTTAAAATGGACTTTTGTTCATATATATATTCATATATAATATACTGTGTGTGTATATATGGAGAGAGATATATGTATTTTTTTCATTCAATCTTCTGCAATTCTGGCTTCTGATACCAAACTATCCTAAAATTATATAGGAAATCACCAGTCTCCTAGCCTAGTGATTCCATAGCACAGATTCATTGAATTTTAGACCTACTAGAAAAATAAGAGACCACTGGATATAGTTTCCTCAACCTGGCTAAACATTAGCATCACCTTGGGAGCTTAAGCTTTAAAAAGGTATGTGTCTGAGCCCCACACTAGACAAATTCAATCAGAATCATTTGGGTTGGGATCAGGGCATTTCTAGCAGCTCTCCCGATGATTTTAAGGAAGAACTATTTATCTAGTCACCCCTCAATTTTCAGATGAAAAACACAAGCCCCAGTTCTAGGAGCTTTGCTCAAAGTCCCAGGATGACTGAATGGAGGCAGTATGAGTGTAAGACTCTCAGACCACAAATCTTTCAAAACCATGCCCTAAACCGCAGGACTTCCCCATCCTTGTTTGATAAGTCCCCAAGCATCAGTCATAGAAACAACAAAGGTTTTCCTATGACAGAAAACTTATCAGGCCTGGTTTCACTCATAAGTCTAATTGATGCTTGATCTTGAGCAGATGATATCCTTATTTTTTTTCCCAGTATTTCAGAAGTTCTAAAATTAAATGGAGAATATTTATGATAAGATATGGTAATTTAAACATGTAAAGACAGGGACTAGTGTCTAATCTTTACTGTTCTCCACAGAGCCTGATCAAGGCCACATGCCCGTTAATGCAACTGTAAATACCTGACCTGTTAAGCGCCTTGGCTAGATGTTTGGATTCCTTTGATCATACAGCTAAGATGTGAACTGTGAAGTCATATATCCTGGGTTCAAATCCTGGCTCTACTACTGACCAGCCTGAGGCCTTGAGAAAGTTATTTGTCTGTTTTGGCTTCCTCGCCTAGAATACAGGGTTTCTACACCATAATGTTGCTATGTGTATTAAAGAGGTCATATAGAGCACTTAGCACATTGCCTGGCCTAGAACTACTCAACAAATATTAGTTGAACAGCCTGTCTCCACCTCTTGCCTTGAATCCTGTTGGGAGAGGAGAGATATAAGAGTGAGGGGCCAGGAAGTGGAAGCCTTTGAGCATCTTGAACTGGAATCTCTGTCTTGGCTTTGAGGGTTAAGAGGAAGCTCCTCTTGAGCTAAGAGGAAGTAGCGCTGTACCCCGAGGACAACATGCAGGAGGAGGCCTGGGACAGTGCACTCTGGGCTGTCCCCTTCTCCCGCCCCCAGTGGCATTGATTCTTGAGCCATTTTCGAGGGAAGCAATGCCAGTAAGCCTCCTCTTCTCTCTCATTCCTTTAACCGGACATGGGCCCCAGGCCTGAGCTGCTGACCCCAAGGAGTGCTGGTTTGCTTTTCACCCAGCATGCCAGTTCTGCAAGCATCTCCCTGCCAGCCTAACAGAAGATGTTATCAGACATCTATTCATAACACTGACATGGCTTCTGCTCCTCAGATCGGGTTTTAATGAAAACTCCTATGAGTTTAAAGCAGAGTAGAGAATGATGAAAGTCCTAAAACGAAATGAGATACAGGTCAGAGATGGTTGGGTTGCAGCTGCTCTTTTAGACAAATATTTTTTGAAAGATGTTGGAAAAATTATCAAAAACTGTTGTGGTTCGACGGTGTCCCTGAAAGTCCATGTGTTAAAAACATAATCTCCAGTGCAGCAGTGTTGGGAGGCAGGGGCTGGTAAGAAACAATTAGGTCATGAGGGCTCTTCCCTTATGAATGAACTAATATTGTTACCCCAAGAGTGGTCTTGTTATAAAAGAGCATTCAGTCCCTCTTGCTCTTGCTCTCTCACTTTCTTGCCCCTTTGCCTTTCACCATGAGATAAAACAGCACAAAGGCCCTCACCAGATGCAAATTCCTTGATCTTGGACTTCCCAGCCTCCAGAACTGTAAAAAATACATTTATTTTCTCTATTAATTACACAGTCTATGGTGTTCTGTTATAGCAACACAAAGTAGACCAACACAAGAGTGTCTACTGTCTGAGTTTCCTGGTCACTCTCTGAGGCACAAATGCATTGCTGTTCAGGGCCTCATGTGGTTCAGTCTCCACCTTCAGCTAGAGCTTTCTAGAAGCTGTCTTTCTGGGTGTGGAATGCAGAATTGATGCAAAGAAGTATGCACAGAGATTTTTTTAAAAGTGCTTGGTTGGACACAGCTTTCAGAATCTCATTAGATGGAAACCTGAATTTATAAAATACTTTAAAACATACAACTATTCACTTTTCAGAAGGATTCACTATCCACCTAGCCAAGACAAAATTTATATGTGTACATATAAAAATTTCTTTTCTTTTCTTTCTTTTTTTTTTTTTTGAGTTGGAGTTTCACTCTGTTGCTCAGGCTGGAGTGCAATGGTACACTCATGGCCACCACAGCCTCTACCTACTAGGTTCGGGCGATCCTTCCACCTCAGTCTTCCAAATAGCTGGAACTATAGGTGTATGCCACCATGCCCAGCTAATTCTTGATTTATTGTAGAGACGAAGTTTCAGCAAGTTACCCAGGCTGGTCTCGAACCCCTGGACTCAAGCAATCCTCTTGCCTCTGCCTTCCAAAGTGCTGGGATTACAGACATGAGCCACCTTGCCTGGCCAAAAATAATTTATTTTCTTATTTTCCTTACTAGTTGGTCCTGTAACCACCTTTTCCATTCTCCTTCATAGATAACCCTCCAATTCCACCCTGATTCTCAACAATTTGTCCAAGTTTGAATTTCTTAAGAACTGACAACCTAAACCTAAGAAATATAAGAGACTTCAGAACATCTCAAAATAAGCATTCTCCCCAAGCTCACAATAGTTTGCTTATCCTGACACTATGCTTGAACTGGTGAGAAGGTATCTTACCCTCACCTATCATTAAGAATTTGCTATAGAATTTTTCTTAAAAGCAAACATTAATACTATTTAATCTGCCAAACAATCATTTGTACTATTTGCACATAACATTTCAGGATCTTGAAACCTGGAGGGAAAGGTCCTAAGACTTTAGCCAGGCCCCAAATCTTCACTTTATAGATAAAGAAATCAAGATCAAGAAAAATAAGACAATTCTTCTAAGGCCACAGAGCTGGTTAGAAGCAAGATTAGACTAGAACTCAGAACCTCTGACTCATGAATAATCAGGTAATTAAGGAAATAGTTACTGAGCAATTACTCTATACCAAGCACTGTGCAAGAAAGATATTAGAACATATAAACAAACCAAAAAGATATAGTCTGATCCCCACATGTATGGGAAAGACCTATATGTACAAACTTGAATGCTATGAAAACAAGATATCAGGGAATTTGGCCTGGCCTGGGGGTCAGGGACTGTGTTCCTGAGGAACTAGCATCTAAGCGGGAATCTAAAGGATGAGAAGGAGGAGTTAATCAGATGAAGATCTGGGGGAGCAGGAGAAAATTCCAGGTAGAAGGGATTCCATGTGCAAAGATTCTGAGTGTTTTCCAGTATATATCACTACTTCTTGACTACTGAATGAAGCAAAATATAGTGGGGTTTTTTTCAGCCACCAGGGTATTTTTTTTTTTGTTTTTGCTTTTTGAGTTGTGGTCTCACTTCATCATCCAGGTTGGAATATAATGGCACAATCACATTTCCCTCCAGCCTCAACCTCAGCCGAGACTACAGGCATGCACCACCACACCCAGCTAATTTATTTTTATTTTTATTTTTTGTAGAAATGAGGTCTTGCTATGTTGCCCAGGCTGGTCTTGAACTTCTGGGCTCAGACAATCCTCCTGTTTCAGCCTCTCAAAGTGCTGGTATTACAGGCGTGAGCCATCATATTTTTATCTTTTCTTTTATATAAGAAGGCATAATTTACAAACGTAATGTCCAGTCACCAATCCCTGTTGGTTACAAGAATCAGCAAGGACTGCCTGCACTTAGGAGGAAGATAAACCTGGATATGGAATGACTTGTTTGATATGGTTTCTATTGATATGGTTTCTATGCAAATAAGGAAGTGATTGGAACTCATTCTAAACTCATCAAAACATTGATCTTCTTTTATATTATTTTAGAAGTGAAAAAAATTCCTCTCACTCTGTCTCTTGATTTTCACTTAACTCCCATTAAGTCCAGTCGCTTCTTTATACTTTCTCACTTTCTTTTTCTGAAATACAGGAAAAGAATGAAACTTTGGAAGCATGGAGATCATGATGACAGATGGAAAATAACAGCTTTAGAATTATTAGGGAAACTTCATATCTTGATCTCATCTTAAAAGCAAGGAAATTTGAACCACATGAGAGGGGCTCTGCATCTGGGGGGAGGTGAGGAAGAGATATTAGGAAACGGGCACCAGGAAAGTAATTCCCTAGGATGTTTAGTGGTTTTTGAATCCAATCTTCTAGATGCAAACTGCTACAAACTGATTTGAACCCTTCCCTTGTCCGGTCTTTGCATCGTCTCTTAACAACCCAATCCACCTCCTTTTCTTAATTGCAGGGTCTGGAGTAGTCAGAGTTTGTAGTGAGACATAAGATGCAGAAGAACAGGTACACCTGTCAGATCGATAGAACATGGACAAGGAGTTCTAGTTCTAATTCCCAATGGGGACAGTAAAGGGTGTTGGAGCTATGACAGTTAGAGACCACCTCCTCATCTGGAGAGGGGGAAGCATGGGCATGAATGGCCATATAGATTTATTATCAGTACATATCTGGGCTTCTGTACACATGGTACACACAGTCTTGTGTCTTTCAACATGCCGAATCTCAATGGGAATTGTGCTTCTTGTGGGTGCTAAGTGTTATTGTTTTTCAATTAATAAGGTATTCTTTAAATTTCTTTCTAGTTTGAGTCTTCAAAATACATGTAAAGACAAATATCAAAAGCCTACAAGCTTACATGGGAACATCAGATTTAGGAGTTCTTAAATTCACAAGAATAACAGACAACCAGTGATGCTGTACTCCAGACAATGGCATACAATTAGTCTTTATAGATCATCTCAAAGATTAGGACTAGCTGAAAGAGTTATCTTGACCACTGTCACTAACTCCAAAACAACCAAATCATGTGTTTTCATTCACATGGCTTCATCATCTTTCTTCCACTTCCTCCACTCTTAACTCTTACATCTGTCAGCAGCACCAGCCTCTCTTCTTCAACTTTAGGACGGAAGCCTGAATTAGCGCTTCTCATTTCTCATTATTAATCATCTATATACATTCCATCGCCAAGTCCGCTTCTTCCTTTACCAATCTTTCAGATCCGTCCTTTCAGCTTTTTTTTTCTTTGTCACCATCCTACTCCACACCCTCACCATCTCAGCTGAAATACTGCCGTAGTCTCACTAGTCCAAGATGGTTAACTCTTCTCCCTGAGTATAGAGAGTTCTTGTTGTGTGAATCTTGACAGATGATCTATCTCCCAGCTTCTCTTGCAGTTGGAGCTCAGGTCGGAAGCACTCATCCAGGACACTAAACATGAGGATCATGGCAGGTGCAGTGGTTCGTGCTTATAATCCCAGCAATTTGGGAGGCCAAGGTGGGAGGATTACTAGTGCCCAGGAGTTCAAGACCAGCCTGGGTGGCATAGTGAGACCCTGTCTCTAAAAAAAAAAAAATTAGCCTGGTGTGGTGGTGCGTGACTGTAGTCCCAGCTAATTGGGAAGCTGATGCAGGAGGATCAGCCATGCATGGATGTGCTATGATGGTGCCCCTGCACACCAGCCTAGGCGACAGAGTGAGACCCTGACTCATATAAATATATATGGAGGCCCCCCAAACCCATAGTTATCTTTTGGAGGGTGGGCCCTTTGTAGTACAGGTTTCCTCTGCTAGGTATGTGTTCTAGGAACCCGTTGGCATCAGTGTACCAACTAACGTTGTAAGAGGCTGTTTTAGGCTTCAGTGAATTTTTTTGGAAGATTCTTTCAATGCACCTGTCCATTTCATCATGGGTGATTTACAAGCACATTTGCCCACACCGTGCTGTGCTGAGTGTTCAGTAGTTTCTGACCAAAAACAGCATGGCCCCATGCCCTACCCTCCCTATTCACTCACTCGCACCCCAAGCAACTTTTTATGGTTTTCCCAGATGAAAAAGTCCTCAAGGGAAACGTTTTGCCCTTGTGGAAGAGATGAAACAAAAAACAGCAGAAGCACTAAAGGCATCCAAATTGATGGGCTCAAAAACTGTTTGAGCAGTGGAAAAGTATCTTCTTCTTCTTATTATTATTATTTTTACTTTTTTTATTATAAAGACGTGGAGTACAAGTCAGGATTAGGAACATAAGTAGTTTCCATGCAGGTG
Source organism: Tarsius wallacei (assembly GCA_963574415.1). NCBI lineage: Eukaryota > Metazoa > Chordata > Mammalia > Primates > Tarsiidae > Tarsius > Tarsius wallacei. Next base: position 3,937 of record CAUYQG010024319.1, on the reverse strand, counting down.
AAGTTTGGGCCACCAACTGGTCCTCACTTCCTCTGGTTGAGGCTCAGGTATCCTTAGTGATGTTACATACCTCCTCATCCCTTCCCTGGCAGTGCCCCACTACTGCCAATCTCCCTCTTGTAGTATTGTGGTAAATGTTCAGGGCCTACTCATGAGTGAGAACATGTGTTATTCAGTTTTTTGGGGTGGGGGGGAGTGACTTGATAGGTGTATTGCATCAAACAGAGAGTACTTTGAAGGTTACTGAAGTTTAAACATGTAAGAATAAATCCACAATTTTTAATAAATACATTCAGTTCTGGGGCATCCCCCCATACATGGGTCTTGTAATACACGGGGGCAGAAACTGTCAAGAATTCATTTGTGGCAGCCACACCAGTGGATGTCTTCAGTGTCACACAAGAGGTCTAAGCATACCAGGTCAGTCACAGCACCCAGTGGTCAGTAGCTGTGCTGGGATGTTCTCACCACCAGCTCCATGGGAGAAGTTTCTACTGTGGCTCTAGTGGTATAGCCCCTTCATTTCTGTTCACTTCCTGAGCCTGGTTTTCTAAACTTCCCAGCATGTCTGTGAGTGATGCAATAACCTATGTGAAAAATTCCTCTTGTGCTCAAAACAGCAAGAATCAGTTTCTGTTCTGAGAGCCTTCAATAATACTCATTCCAGGCTCTATATCCAGCTCCCCCCTCCCAAGCTATCACCCACACCACTGCCAAACTCATTTAAAAACTTTACCTTTATCACATCATTTCTCTGCTTAAGATGGTACAATGAATTCTACATGAAGTCAAGCTCCTTATCTTGATTTTCGGCATCCCTGAATAACAACCTCTCTCCATCTAATAGAAACAGCTTTTTTTTTTTTGCTGTCTATCTGACCAGAACTCTCAAACTTTTTAAATGAGCTCCATGGACACACCAAAATTAAGAACCAATATACACACACTAAAGGAAAGGTAACACAATTGTGAATAATGAAAAAATATAGACACACACAACTGAAGCAAACTCTTCATGAAAAAAATACTTACTCTTACCGTATATGATAAATTCTGATATTTACTATTCCAGTCCCTCTTTTTTTTTTCACTTTTATCTGCATTTACTTCATGCTGGGATATCTTTTTTCTTCTGGGCAACCTCCTCCTCTGGCTTAGGACCAATCTGCTCCTTTTCAGTGAGGATCATCTCAAGGTGGCAGGGGGAGCTGAGGTCTGGGTGGATCCGACCATGAGTCCTGTCCTTCCGGCGCATTCTGGGGGCTTTGTTCACCTGGATGTGCTCAATGACCAGAGAATCGACATCTAAGCCCTTAAGCTCAGCATTGCTCTCTGCATTTCTGGGCCACTGACTCTGTGTCCAGCCCCACTGTTTGACCTGGGCACACCTTCCAACTCCACTGTTGTAGCAGCAAACTAGAACACACTGTTTCTTTAAGGTAAGATCTTGCAGATACTTGGCGGTTTTTTGTATGTGTATGCCCTTGGTGGCCTGTGCAGTTTCTCGGGTGATCTTGAAGTGAATGCGCAAGTTGGCACCTTGGGACTTGCACGAATCCATGGGGTTCTCCAGGTCAAGCGAATAGTGGACTATCCTGGCAAGTCACCTCAGGCTGCTTAAGGTAAGAATCATTCCCTCTTTTTTTAAAAAAACACATTTTAAAAAGTACTAGTTGATATTCACCAAATTGATTTGTTAAACACGGGTTTAGCTTATACTGTGGTTTTCTGGCTACCCACGCTCTGTTACCAATTCAAGATGTGGGCAAGAAGTATATCAAGGAATTAACTCAAAACCTTCAGCTAATCCCACTTTTTTCAATATTAGGATTTCTATATTTACACAAACCTTGAAGGAAAAAAAAAAAGGAAACTGTCATCATAACAAAGAAGCCCTATGAAAATATCATGCTAAGAAGCCTCAAGCACCTAGGCATAGAAGGAACATTTTTCAAAATAGTAAGAGTCATCTATGATAAACCCACAGTCAACATTTGGTCAATGGACAGCAGTTGGAAGCATTCCCGCTAAGAACGGGGACAAAACAAGGATGCCTACTCTCACCCTTCCTGCTCAACATAGTGCTGGAAGTCCTAGCCAGAGAAATCAAGCAAGAGAAGGAAGTCAGGGGTATCCAAACAGGAAAAGAGGAAGCTAAGCTATCTCTCTTTGCACATAATATGATTCTATACCTTGAAAACCCTAGGGAGTCCATTAAAAGCTTCCTTACACTGATAAATGACTTTGGTAAAGTCTCAGGGTACAAAATCAACATGCAAAAGACAGCTGCATTTCTCTACACCAGCAACAAGCAGAACCAAATAAAAAGCACAATCCCATTCACAATAACCACCAAAAAATGAAATACCTTTGCATTCACCTACTCAGAGACGTGAAAGACCTTTACAATGAGAACTACAAAACACTACTCAAAGAATTCAAGGATGACATAAATACATGGAAAAACATTCCATGCTCATGGATTGGAAGAATCAATATTGTCAAGATGTCCATCCTACCCAAGGCAATCTACAGATTCAATGCACTATCCATCCAATTTCAACATTATTTTTCTCAGACCTAGAAACCACACAGAAATGCATATGAAAACAAAAAAGAGTATGAATAGCCAAAACAATTCTCAACAAAAGAAGCAAAGTGGGAGGTATCACACTTCCCGACTTTAAACTTTATTATGAGATTACAGTAACCAAAACAGCCTGGTATTAGCACAAGAATAGGCACATAGACCAATGGAACAAGACAGAGATTCCAGAAGCAAAAACATGGTCTCTCAATTTACTCATCTTTGACAAAGCCACCAATAACAATTTCTGGGGAAAGGAAACCATATTTAACAAATGGTGATGGGAAAACCGGCTGACCATATGCAGAAGAATGAAACCGGATCCCCTCCTATCACCATATACAAAAATCAACTCTAAATAGATAATAAAACCTCAAACTATAAGAATCCTAGAAGAAAATGTGAGAAATACCCTTTTGCACATTAGAGTAGGCAATGAATTCTTGGCCAAGTTCCCAAAAGTGAATGCCATAAAAACTGGTAGACAAGTGGGACCTCATCAAACTGAAAAGCTTTTGCACAGCAGAAGAAACTATCAAGAGAGTAAAGAGACAACCTACAGAATGGCATAACATATTTGCAAATTACTCATCTGACAAAGGCCTAGCATCCAGGATCTACAAGGAACTCAGATGAAGTGAAAGGAAAAAAACAAACAGCCCCATTTTTTAATGGGCAAAGGACATGAATGGACACTTCTCAAAAGATGACATACAAGCAACCAACAGACACATGAAAAAATGCTCTGCCTCACTAATCATCAGAGAAATGCAAATCAAAACCACAATAAGATACCACCCAACTCCAATAAAGATGGCTATCATTAATAAGTTAAAAAACAACAGATGCTGGCGTGGAAGCAGTGAAAATAGAATGCTTCTACACTGCTTGTGGGAGTGCAAACTAGTTCAACCTCTATGGAAAGCAGTGTAGCAATTCCTAAAAGAACTAGAAATTGACCTTCCATATGATCCAGCAATCCCTCTCCTGGGAATATACCCATAGGAGCATAAATTTTTCTACAAAAAAGACACCTGCACATGCACATTTATTGCTGCTCTATGCACAATAGCAAAAACATGGAACCAACCCTACTGCCCATTTAAAGTGGACTGGATAAAGAAAATGTGGTATATATACACAATGGCGTATTTCACAGCCGTAAAGAAGAACAGAATCATGGACTTAACAGCAAATTGGATGACGTTGGAGACCATCATACTAAGTGAACTATCACAGAAACAAAGAACTGAATACCACATGTTCTCATTCATTAGTGGGATCTTAACACTAGTCAAATTAACACAAGGGAGGGATTGGTAGTCCCTGGGCACTGCGAGAGGGAGGGGA
>CAUYQG010024318.1:0-28992 GCA_963574415.1 Tarsius wallacei | reverse complement strand
CACTAGTTTGCATTCCCACCAGCAGTGTAGAAGTGTTCCTTTTTCTCCACATCCTTGCCAGCATCTGTTGTTATTTGTTTTATTAATGCTGGCTGTTCTTACCAGGGTTAGGTGGTATCTCAATGTGGTTTTGATTTGCATTTCTCTGACGATGAGTGAGGCTGAACACTTTTTCATGTGTCTGTTGGCTGCCTGTATATCTTCTTTTGAGAAGTGTCTATTTGTGTATTTTGCCCACTTTTTAATGGGGCTGTTTTTTTCTTTTCAGAGTGTTTGAATTCCTTGTAGATCCTAGATGTCAGGCCTTTGTCGGATACACAGTTGGCAAATATTTCTTCCCATTCTGTGAGCTGTCTCTCTGCTCTCTTGGTGGTTTCTTTTGCTTTGACTGCTGATATTTTTGAGGATCATTTTCTTCTGCTGCTTGAAATTCAGAATAAGGTTAGTGCTATTTCCAAGGGTTACAGTGGGATCCATGGACTTTGGACAGGCACATTGGGTTCCAAATTCTATTTGTCCCACTCATTCACTGTGTGATTGTAAGTTAACATCTCTGAGCCTCTTGGTTTTCAGTCATAAAGATAGTAATAACTTCTCCCTTGCAACATTTTTTGAAATTTAAGTGGGATGAAATAGTGAATGGATATCTAATAAATTTTGGGAACATGACAAGTGTGCAAAAACTGGTAATTACTATTTCAATTAAAAAATGTTTCCCAAATTCCAAGGGTCCCATTTCTGATAGCAATAATTTAGTTCTGTATTTTCAACAACACTTAACAATGCTTTTACACAAAATTGTGGCTCAATAAGCAATTTTTTCACTGACTTCAATTTTCAAGTTCAAGTGAGCAATGAAATTGACATGGACTGTGTCTGTCCGGAAATGTACCAGCAAAACCCAGACTGCTCACACGTGTGACACTCACAGATGCCAGAAATGGTCTATGAGTAGAGAGAAGCCAGGTCTTCAAACAGCAGTTTGGAAGCTACCCAGCTCTCAGCTTCACTTATCTTGCAGGAAAGCTCAAGACAGGAGCCTGTTTTTGAGCTATTTGGTAGCCTTTATTAAATGTCCAGAGAGCCTGGCCAAGAGTCTGTTCAGTAGAGTGGCTGGGTCTTGTAGATCTAATTTATTCCTCATTATGAATAAAGAAGGCAGGATCAAGAAAGGTACTCCCTTTCAGTGAAATAGTAATCAATACGAAGTGTTACTATAAACAAATGAAAACAATGCTTTCAATTAATATTTTTAATGTTTAACATTTTTATGTGTTTTGATTTTCATTTTGATTTGGAGAATACAGGTTTGTTACAAAGGAACACTGCATGTTGGTGAGGCTTGGGCTTCTACTGAGCCTACCACCCAGGTGGTGGACATGGTACCCGGTGGGTAGTTCTCAGCCCTTTCGCTGTCCCTCCTTCCTCCCTTTAGAAATGCCCCGGCGTCTGTTGTTCTCATCCCTGGGCCCATGTGTGTACAGAGTTTAGCTCCCACTTATTAGGGAGAACACGTGGTATTCCGTTTTCTGTTTCTGTGATAAATTGCTCAGGATGATGGTCTCTAGCTGCATCCGTGTTTCTGCAAAGAACATGAGTGTTTTCTTTTTCATGGCTGCATAGTATTCCATGGTATATACCACATTATTCTTGTCCATTCCACCACTGATGGGCATTTAGGTTGGTTCCATGTTTTGGCTATTGTGGACAGTACTGCAATAAACAGTATGTGTCTTTTAGGTAGAGTGATTTGTGCTCCTTTGGGTATATACTCAGTAATGGGATTGCTGGGTTGAGCAGTAAGTCTATTTTTAGTTCTTTGAGAAGTCTCCAAACTGCTTTCCACAGAGGCTGAACTAGCTTCTGTTCCCATCAACAGTGTAGGATGTTCCCTTTTCTCTGTATCCTCTCTAGCATCTTGTTTTTGGGGTTTTGGTGTTTTTGGGGGGGTTTTTTGTTTTTTTTGTTTGTTTGTTTTTTGTTTTTACTTTTCAATAAAAACCATCCTGACTGGTGTGAGATAATACTGCATTGTGGTTTTGATTTGCATTTCTCTAATGATTAGCGATGTTGAACTTTTTTTCATATATTTCTTGGTCACTTATATATCTTCCTTTGGGAAGTGTCCATTCATGTTCTTTGCCTACTTTTTCATTAAGTTGTTAGTTTTTCTTTTGTTGTTTCATTTGAATTTTTTGAAAATTCTGGATATTAGACCTTTGTCAATACATAGATTACAAATATTTCTTCCCATTCTGTAGGCTATCTGTTAACTTGGTCAATCTTTTTGTTGTTGTTGTTTTGTTTCTGTTTTTTTCTGTGCAGAAGCTCTTGATTTTGATTGGGTCTCACTTGTCAATTTTGTCTTTTGCTGCTTTGGGTTTTGAGGTCTTGGGCATAAATGTATTGCCTAGGTCCAGAAGAGTGTTTCTATGCTTTCTTCTAGAATTTTCATAGTTTGAGGTCTTATGTTTAAGTCATTAACCCATCTTTGCCTAGGTCCAGAAGAGTGTTTCTGTGCTTTCTTCTAGAATTTTCATAGTTTGAGATCTTATGTTTAAGTCATTAACCCATCTTGAGTTAATTTTTGTGTATGGTGAGCGGAAGGGATCCAATTTCCTTCTTCTGCATATTTTAGCCAATTTTCTCAGCACCATTTGCTAAAGAGGGTGTCCTTTCCCCAGAGATTGTTTTTGTCTAAGATGAGATGGTTATATGCCAGTGGTTTTATTTCTGGATTCTCACTTTTGTTCCATTGGCCTATGTATCTATTTTTGTACCAGTACCATGATGTTTTGGTTACTATAGCTTTGTAGTAAAGTTTGAAATCTGGTAATGTGATACCTCCAGCTTTGTTCTGTTTGCTTAGGATTGCTTTGGATATTCAGACTATTTTCTACTTCTGTGTAAATTTATGTGTTCCTTTTCTAGATTTGTGAAAAATGATGCTGGTAATTTGATAGGAATTGCTGAATCTGTAGATTGCTTTGGGTAGTATGGGCATCTTGATGATATTGATATTCTTCTAATCAGTGGGCATGGAATGTTTTCCATTCATGTGTGTCATCTTTTATTTATTTCAGTAATGTTTTATAAGTCCCATTATAGAGGACTTTCACCTCTTTGATTAGATGTAATCTGAAGGGTTTTTTTTTTGTAGCTACTGTAAATGAAGTTGTGTTCTTAATTTGTTTCTCAGCTTGAATGGTATTGATGTACAGAAATGCCACTGATTTCTGAGTGTTGAATTTGTATCCCAAGACTGGTAGGAAACACATGGTACTCTCAAGATAGGCTATTTAAACAGAGCTTAATAGGATGTAGAGAAACAACAAGTAGATAGCATTGTCCCTAAGAGAGTGATATCAAAGTACTGTTATCACTTTAAACCTGTGAAAGCAGGAACCCAGGATGAATCACGAGGAGAGGGCCGCCTAGATTGGACTGTGATTTCTGGTGGAGAAATGTAGTCAGCCCTTCGGCAACCATTTGAGGCAATGGTGCATTGGGGAAATGCCCTGATCTCATTTTTCTTCCTTCAGTCTCCTGCCAGTGCTCCTGTCATGAGCAAAATGGCAAAAATACTCCTTTATATAATCCATACACAGGCAAAGCATGGGTAGGGAGGCAGAAAATGGGGTGTTGGTTGAAGGGCAAATGATTGAATCATCTACTACAACTGACTGTGGACTGACTTGGAAGTTACCAGGTCTCCTGTAAAGTGACAATGGACTTATTAGTAGTTCTGGTACATTTTCTTTTCTTTGCCTCCTAGAGAGAGACACATACCACTAGTTCAGAGATCCAGGTGACAACAACTTGCCTTTCCTTCTCCTTCTCTAAATCCTTCCCATCACTGACACCATCCCTACCCCTATACTGTCAACAATGACTATTTATGCTGAGCCGACCTCATTGGAATCCCTCCTGGTATAGGTTGCCGTCATTTTCATATGATAGGCTTGAGGAAGACACTACCTGCACACCCTTGCTTTTTACATACAGTTGTGAGTTGAACTAAAAAAAGGCCATTAAAAGAAAAATTTGGGGGGCAAATAGATAAAGTGTGATTTAACTACATGATAAGTCTTTAACAACAATAATGCTGTCTTCATCTTTAGGGTTTGCAAGATGCTTTTCATATGACTTTTGCTCTGCTTCTTTTTTATTTTTTACAGACCAGTATTCTTTATGAATATTAATGCAAAATTCTAGCATTGCTTTACTTCTAAAATACAAAGGCCAAAACTCAAAGAGATTAGGTGGTTTCTCCAAAGTCACAGAACTACTATGTAGAGAAGTAAAGACTTGAAGTTGCCTCTTACATATGCAAATTCAGAACTGGTTTTTCTGTACCCTATTGGTATGCATGGTGTGCACTGAAGATGGCTGAATGTCTCGTCATAGTCTCAAAGTCTCTCACCTCCACTTAGATATTTATTTGAGATAAGACCTTGAAGGCTCCTATTAAATGGACAATGTTCTCTGGGCAAAGAGACTTATGTGATTATTATTAGTTTGTCAGAGTTGTTTTCCAATAACCTTTTACAGGAGGAAATGGGACACATGAATGTTAAATTTGCATGGAGGCAAATAATAAAAGATTGGGCAGGAGATGGGTCCTGAGCAGCCATGGAACAGCATTGGACCCACACACCTTGGGGAACTTTCAGCAATGAATCCAAAGGCAAATAGCTCACACCAATTTACTTGAGACTTTGCAGGTTTTAGCATTGAAAGTCTTACATCTTGGGAAGCCCTTCAAACCCAGATAAGCAGTGGTGGAGGGTAAACTTACAGTCAAGCCCTGCATTTTTCACTATTTGGAGAGCGTTACCTTCATGAAGAAACCATAGGCAACTCTGTCCGCTTGTCCTTGGCCAGAGTACACCCCATGGACACTCTTGGGTTCAGTAAGAGAGATATATATAGCCATCCTACTAAGAGTGGCATGCTGGACCATTTGGACAAGAGTAATATAATCTACCATGACTGGTAATTAGTACATTTAGTGATTCCACATAGAGGGAGTTTGGAAGAAGCCTTCAGGGCTCTACCTTCTGCTTGCCAAGGGGTCCCAGGTTATTAGTCACTTTCATCCTTTAACTTCTTAGGTTTAGATTTTAGAACTGAAAAGGACCTCAGAAAACACTTGATTCAGCATTCCATCTTTGGACTGGTGTGGTGTTCCTAGCCTTGGCTTAAAGGTGAGGCATCTGAGGCCCAACTGGATGGATCCCTAAGGTATCAGATCGGAAGTAGAGAGAAAAAGTTATGCTCCAATTCTGTCTTACAATACTTCTTTCTTCTCACTTCACTGCCCCATGCTGGGAATTTGGCTCAATGTCCTCTTGTTATGTCTCCAATTGTTATTTAATATTCTTCACTTTTAAAGTGAAGCCAGCAACATCAAATCCCATAAAAGTAAATACCTCAGATTATAGTATTCCAAGCAAGGCTTTGTTTTCTTGGCTTACTTTTCTTAATTATCCCAGTAGTTTTACACGTAAAACATGATTGTATCACTTGGCTTATCTCCTAGTTAGTGTAGAAAAAAATTATCCCAAAAGAAATCATATAAACTATTGTCCTAATGCCATAATTGGTCTTGGACATAAAATGGATGTTGGACATTGCATGAATGCTCTGTTTAGGTGTCTCCACTTAAAAAAAAAAATCTTCAAGTCATATTGTCTTGAACTGGGGCCAGAGAAGTAATGAGAAACTCAGAGGTGGTCAGGACACATATTGCAGAAAGCCGCATTGAGCTCTTGAAATTAAGAGGTGAAGGCTGAAGGAAAAAGGCCACTTCTGCAGTCCTTGGCTGGATCTTTGAGCCAAAGTGAAACGACATGGTTACATATTTAGCCCTTGGTGTCATCCAAATATAATGAAAGTTATTTTCAAAGAGAATAACTAGAGGCATGTCATTCTTAAACTAAATTATTTCCCTTTTGATTCGTTTGGAAGCCTGGAAGAGCCAGCAAGAATAAGCAACAAGCCACATACTGATAACATCAGCCTCCGGCTTGCTTACACGCCCCCACTTCCCACCCCCTTCCAACTGCAGCCCACCCTCCATACCACTTTTCTTTTTTTTCTTTTTTTTTTTTCTTTTAAAGATGTAGGGTACAATTCAGGATTAGGTACATAAGTGGTCATTATACAGGTGAAGTTTGGGTCTCTCACTGATCCTTTACTTTGCCTGTTTTGGGATCAATTACTCTTATCAGTGTTATGTGCGCCCCCTTCTTTGGCAGTGTCTCGCTACTGCCAATCCCTTTCTTGTAGTATTATGATAAATGTTCAGGGTCCACTTATGAGTCACAACATGTGGTACTTGGTTCTTTGTTTCTGTGATAGATAACTGAGTACGGTGAACTCTAAATCCATCCAAGTTGCTGTGAAGTCCATAATTTTGTCCTTTATAGCTACATAATATTCCACTGTGTATATGCACCACGTTTTAAAAATACAGTCCAATTTTGATCGGCAGCACAGTTGGTTCCATGTTTTTGCTATTGAACACCACTCTTCTTAAAAACAGTCCTTGAGGACAAAAAAATCACTTATGGGGTACAACCGCACAGGCAGGAGTGGTGGGCATACTTAACGCCCAGATGCCTTTGCCACTGTACAATGCAACCATGTAACCAAAAAACCATCTGTACCCCTTAAATCTATTAAATAAAGAATATGTGTCCGTGTATATATGTGTGGGGGGGTATACAGTCCTTTGCCAAAGAACATAAATGCTAATCTATTTTATTGTACATAAGAATATCTACTATGTGTGGATTTGAAACCTTCATAACCTAATCCTACCATACTTATCTGTTTCTTTCCTTGGGGTAGGTAGAGGTGTGTGTGCATTTGCGCATGCATGTGTGTGTGTGTGTGTGAGAGAGAGAGAGAGAGAGGGAGAGAGGGAGAGAGAGAAAGGTCACAGAGAGATAGAGAGACAGAGAGAGAGAGAAAGACTCGAGCATTTGTTTCACATTTCTCATGTCTCCACAGATAGGATTTACCAGAGAATGGATGCTCTGGTCACCCACTATGTATCCTCTTACACCTCTGCCACTCCTCCACACTGAAATAACATTGACCTGCCTGATAAGTAAGATTAGAGTGGGTCTGGCATGTATTAAACCACTTGGTGCAGCAGCTTAATCATTGCATTGAAACACATAGGTCTCTCTTTTTCTTACCGTTCCAGCCTCAAACATAGTGTTCTTTCTTCCTCTACTTCCTGCCCTCTTGCAGGAAGTCCGCTGGGCTACAGTGTTACATTTTCAGGGATGCTCTGCCATTCTGAAGCGATGAGGTATGTAAATTCAGACTGATGCAGGCAGTAGGAGACTCAACCATGTTCTCAAACCCAGCCATTGCTAGAGATCCTGTGTGAAGTCGATTCTATGATGAACATTTGGGTCAATTCTGGAGAATTCGAGCAAAGGCTGAAAACTCAAGCTACAACTTACATCTGTGAATGGAAGACACCTGTTTGGCCAAATAGATCTCTTGTCTGTTTTAGAAATAGCACTAAGACACTGCAAACAAAGAAAGGTAAATCCGAGTCAGGGTTGCAGTCTATGCAGTTCTGGGGGCCAGATAAAGGACCATGGATTTACTGTGCTTGTTGGAAGACTTCACAACAATTCTCAGAAATTGCTAGCCTATAGCTGCATTGGTCAATGATGAAAAAACAGGGTATTATCTGTTTTTGTAAACCATGGTACTCAGTCAATGATACCTTCCTTATTCTTTAGGTGGACTTACAGCACACTTATCTCGTAACTTTTCTCTGTTTTATTTACAGAGAAATTCCTGGGCTTTATGGGGTCTTTCTTTTCATAAACTTCCACTTTCTTCCCTTTAATTCACCCATGTTGTAAAGTGAGTGCTTGTTTTTCTTCCCAAAGTGAGCTGGACCCTTCATGACTGTAGCACTAAGTCACTTTTGAATCTTTGGTCATCAGCACCATTTCTAGTGTACTATAGACAAGCAATACATATCTGCTCAATCATTTTTTCATAAATGAATTAATTAATGAAAGAAATTGGAACAGTAGGTTTTGATCTTTCTCAGTCACTGACAAAGCTAGTTGAAATATTTAAGATCAAGGCGAAATAAACAAAATATTACTTGAGTGTTCGATTATCTGTATTGACCTTGCATCATTCTCTTATGTTTTCGGATTTTTATAAAATGAAAACAGTGGGTTTCAAACTGCTACCTGACCACCCAATATCTGCTATGCGCTTTTTCCTGGACACACAACTAGAACATAGATCTCATTTGTCTTCGCAGCTAGGTACGGCTATACAAATATTCCTAGCCAATAAAATATGAGCAGAAACCATGTCCCCCCACTTTTAGGCCTGGATCACCCACGCTTCTGATACATTCTCGAAGCTCTTTGCAGCTTCTGGGTTTGAAGAAATGAAGACGACTCTCAAAACAACTTTTTAAACCACCTTTTAGCTGCCAACTTACTTGTCTTCCCGGGCCTGTTGAAAGGACATGAGCCGTCACACACATCGGGGTCTTTTTGTCAAAGTACCGGACCCACATTTGTAGTACTGAGTCTGTACGTAAATGTGTGCCGTGTCAACCATGTGTGGCACTGACTTGGTGGTAAGGTGGTGGACAAGGAAGCAGACTTCGGAAGCTGTGCAGGAGACTCAGTGTACGCACCATGTACCAGTGAGCTGCTGCCTCATAACAAGCATTCCAAACCCAACGGCCTCGTGGCAGCCATTTCACTCCCACTTCTGTGGGCAGGTGAATACACGGCCATTAAAGACCAAGGTTTCCTCAGATTCCCACCTCCATCAGCACAGCCTGCTCTGGCTCGTTCCTGGCTGATGGCGTTTGGGTGTGCATCAGGCACTTTTATTCCTGAGTCCATGCTGGAAAATGCAGCTGCTGCTCAGAGGAAGCTCTCTACGGGGGATACAGTGGCGAAAGAGGGTAGACCTGGCCACAAACACATCTTAAGTACTGCTTGCATCACCTCTCCTAACAGCCTACTGAATAAAGCAAGCCTACGTCCAATATCAGTGGTCTGGAAAATACGTGCCTTCCACTGGGTTGGAAGAGAAGCGGTGAATGTGTCAGTAACAGTGTGATCTATCAGTTGGGAGCATATTTGGTAAAGGCATCCTCGGAAATCATTTGGAAAGCAGACCTTGTATCTACTGAGCTTTCTAAGAGAAATTATTGAAATACATCGAAATTTTCAAGTGTATCATTTTTTTAGTTTAAACAAGGAACTGTAAGAGCTGAACTCAGAATTTCCAACTCTACACAGAAACAAAGGAAAAGACATAATTCGGAAATGTGGGTCCTCAAAGAGCTGGAAAACCTGATGGCTAAAAATCCCACCCTGTGACTAGCAAGAATAAAAAAGTCTTTGAGCACAAAAGGCCCAATAAAACTTCTCAGTTAGACGAAGTATCTCAGTCATCTGCAAAGTTCATATTGGTGGTGTTACCTTTCCTCAAGCCTGTCGTTTCACAGGCCCCAAGGAAACCATCATTTATTTGAGAGAGGTGACTTGAAAGAGAAGTAAGAAAAGGAGTCTTGGGGCATGTCCAGGAAGAAAATGTACTTTCAGTCACTGGCACTTAACATTCGTCCAGACACAGGTCTGGCCTCCAAAAACCACTGACTATGTAATCACCTTGGCCCTCCAAGCCTACAGAAGTAGAAAGTATGCTCTGAAATCTGGGCAGCCACCAAGGCTTGCTTACAGGCCACCTTCCCTGCAGGTTGGGCCCTGGGATCCTTCCTGGAGGATTCCTTGAAGGAACTCGCAATGGTAGAGCCAAGGTCATGGAGAGCCATGGTCCAGGGAATTCTTCTCAAATAAAAGAATCTGGGTCTATTCTAAGAAGTGTTCTTACCCTGGGTATAGGGGTGCTCCATAATGCCTGTCCAGAAAGATTTTGTCATTGGCTTATATAGGTAGAGCACAGCATCCTTCCAAATCGAAAGTCCAAAATGCTTCAAAATCTGAAACTTTTTACATGCTACAAGGGAAAAATTCCTCACCTGACCTCATGTAATGGGTTGCAGTCAAAACTCTGTTTTACGTGCAAAATTATTTTTAAAACTGTATAAAATTATCTTCAGGCTATGTGTATAAGGGGTATATAAAAATAAGTGAATTTTGTGTTTAGACTTGGGTCCCATCCCCAAGATATCTGATTGCCTATATGCAAATATTTCAAAATCAAAAAAATTCAAAATAGAAACACTTCTGATTCCAAGCATCTCAGTTAAGGGAAACTTAACTTGTACCAATGACATCTGTGTATCTCTCATATGTTCAGTTTTAAACAGGAGTTTTTATAAGAGTTATTATCAATGGCCAGTGGATATGTGTGCTTGTGGTGGCACAAATAAATTTTTCTAAGTTAATACTTGCTGGACCATGAAGAACTATATCAATTCCTATAAAAAGAACTGCACAGTGCTCAGAGATCCCAGACTTGGAGCTAGATACACTAAGTTGACGGAATTTGGGATTGCATCCTTGGGGGTGGGGGACGTGTTCTGTACATAGAAAGTAGGATGCTCAAGGACAGATGACAACTGGGGTGTATGATGTGGAAGTGACTCCACGCCTACCACATAAATCCATGCTTTCCTGTCCCTGGGCACACCGCTAGGCGATGTTTCCAGCCCCCCTCCCCACACAGATCCATGTGGCCCTGTGGTTGAGTTCCAGCTAACACAATGTGAGCGGAGTGAAAAGTGTACCTTTATGGCCTGCACCTTAGATATAGAATCTTCCGTGCTCTCCTTCCCTTCTGGCAGGTCAGAATGGATAGAATCTGCAAGACGACCTTGGAGAACGTTTGTTGAAGATGATAGATTGATCAGCCCGTATCCCTGAATTACTGCATTGTGAAACTCCTCTAATCTTTCTTTCTTTTTTTTTTTGAGTTGGAGTCTCACTCTGTTGCCCAGACTGGAGTGCAGTGGCCGCTCCCGGCCACCACATCCTCGACCTGCTGGGCTCCGACGATCCTTCCGCCTCAGCCTTCCGAGTACCTGGAACTACAGGTGCGTGCTACCACACCCGGCTAATTTTTTGATTTATTGTAGAGATGAGGTCTCGCCAAGTTGCCCAGGCGGGTCTCGAACCCGCGAGCTCAGGCATTCCACTCACCTCAGCCTCCCAAGGCGTGGGATGACAGGCTGAGCCACCGAGCCCGGCTTCCTCTAATCTTTCACCTGCCTAAAACTGTTTCATTAAAAAGAAACAAATATTGGCCAGGCGTGATGGCTCACGCTTATAATCCCAGCATTTTGGGAGGCCTAGGTAAGAGGATTGCCTGAGCTCAGGGGTTCAAGAGCAGCCTGGGCAACTTGGCAAGACTTCATCTCTACAATAAATCAAGTAGTTCCAGCTACTTGGAAGGCTGAGGTGGAAAGATCATCTGAGCCCAGCAGGTTGAGGCTGCGGTAGCCGTGAGCATGCCACTGTACTCCAGTCTGGACGACAAAGTGAGACTGACTCAAAATTAAAAAATAAAAATAAATCTTAATTGTTTTTCAGCCATTATGTATTTTTGAGACTAAATATCTTAGCCTGCATAGATGAATACATGTAAAACTATCAGGTGACCAAGTACCTGCATATGTATTCAGTCCTACAGACTGAGGATCATGCTAGTAATGGCTGGGATTTGTGAAATCAGTGCCGGTCCAATTCTTTCCGATAGTATAACTCTGCTGATGCTGGAGAATAATGATTGTGGCAGTGATATACCACACATGCTGCAAATGGTAGAACATACCGATTGTCACCGTGCTCTACCATCCAAGGAGTGTGTGAACCCTTCGGTGCTAGGGAATAGTGACTGGGGCAGTGCTATGCCACACATGAAAGGTGAGAATGCCTCCAATTGTAGAGAATAGTGACCTTGGCAGGACTACTGCAGCCATGGAAGGCA
The DNA here is from genome assembly GCA_963574415.1 of Tarsius wallacei. Classification (NCBI taxonomy): domain Eukaryota; kingdom Metazoa; phylum Chordata; class Mammalia; order Primates; family Tarsiidae; genus Tarsius; species Tarsius wallacei. The sequence goes on along the minus strand of CAUYQG010024318.1, from coordinate 17,025 downwards.
TGTGCTGTGCCAACCCTAGAGAATGGTGCCTGTGGCAATTCTATGCCACCTAAGGAACTTGTGAACCCCGATCACATTGGAAAACAGTGATTGCAGCTGTGCTGCAGCACACATGGAAGGCATGGATTCTGCCAGCACAGGAGGATCGTGATCACTCAGTGCTAGAGCACAGAAGGACCATGTGAACCCTGACTGCACTGGAGAACAGGCACCTTGCCAGTGCTACAGCACACTTGGGAGGCATGAAGTCTGTTGATGCTGAGGACAGTGACTGTGGTCGTGCTTTAGCACACGTGGAAGGCATTATTTTACGGTACGTCCCCCACATGTGAACCTTCAAGTTGTGAACTTTCAAAGATGTGAACGTGCGCTCACATTTCTAACCATGTAAGTTAGTTCACGTCTCTAGCCTATGTTGTCATGTGCGTGCATCCTCTACAAATGGTGCCTTTGTGTACTTTATTATAGAGTGCTGCATATTTATTTTATATATTATTTGTGTGAAAATTATTGTGAACCTCATACAGTACAGCACTATATAGCAGATAGAGTTGGTTGGGTACTTTGGCTAACTTTGTTGGACTTACGAACAAATTGGACTTAAGAACACACTCTCGGAACAGAACTCATCTGCTCTCAGTCTAACTGTACTTTATTTTGCAGCCAAATGTATGGAACAGTCAGAGTTTCTATAATATAGTTTGGCCATATTTTTTTATGATATTTTTCCTAAAGCTTGAGCCAGATATAAGGCAAGATACCAGAGCATTCAATCAGAAATGTGTTCTATTTTTCTTATAACTTTAACTTCTATAGCATAAGCATTCACTGAATGCCTGAGGAAGAAAAAAATTATCTTATCCTTTTCAGAAAAAAAAAATGAACCATCCCAAGTTCTTTACTAATGTGCAAAATATCCTATGAGATTTTTAGAGAAATCAACTCTTAACATAAGATGCTTCCTGTAGCTTTCATCTTTGTTTACTCAACCATGTTATTACCCTAATGCCATAAGAATATTTTAGGGATTTTACTTTATTTTGTCACATCAGAGAGATTACATTTTCTTAGCAGTTTGATTGCCATTTGTAATTATCCGTGTAGATATAGATATTTTCAAGGAGAATGATGCCAGGGTATGTTCACGTGACGAGTCATATGTGGTCCTTGGTCTTAGCTTGCCAACAGCTGCAGACATCTACAAATATCTGTGAATTTCTGCCATTTTTTAATCTGTCTGTGCAGTTTCTCATATGAAAGATTTATTTCTACCATTCTTATAGTATCGTAGTTGTTTAACCTCTCTGAGCCTCAGTTTGTCTATGTGTAAAATGGAGATATTGTAACTTATGTTTAAGATTTAAACTAAGGCTGGGCTTGGTCTGTCATCCCAACACTTTGGGAGGCTGTAGGTTCAAGACCAGCTCGGGCAACTTGGCGAGAATTAGTCTCTACAGTACACAAAATGATTTAAAAAATTAGCTGGGAGTGGTAGCATGGACCTGTAGTCCCGGCTCCTTGGAAGGCTGAGGCGGAAGGATCACCGAAGCCCAGCAGGTCGACACTGGGATGACTATGAGTGTGCCACTGCACTCCAGCCTGGGTGACGAAGTGAGACTCTGACTCAAAAAAAAAAGTTTAAACTAGTATACATAAAATTTCCATACCAGCTGATTGCATTGTACTATGTTTAGTAAATAGTAGCTATTATCATTTTCTATTTTGAAGAGTCAGCAAGTGGCATTTAAGGTCAAACCCCCTTCTGGGAATATACCTGGAGGCACTGAAATCACTCTGTGAAGAAGATACCTGCACACACATGTTTATTGCAGCATTGTTCACAATAGCAAGGACATGGAACCAACCAACCAACATGCAACATGTTGCCCATCAAAAGTGGAATGGATACAAAAAAAATGTGGTACATATGCATGATGACATATTACGCAGTCATAAAGAAGGATAAAATTATGAACTTCACAACAAGTTGGATGGACTTAGAGTCTATAGTACTCGGTGATCTATCACAGAAACAAAGAACTGAGTACAACATATTCTCACTCATGAGCGGACCTTGAACAATTATCATAATACTACAAGAGAGGGATTGGCAGTAGTGGGAAACTGCCAGGGGAGGGAGGAAGAACACACTTCATCGTTAAGGGTATCTGATCTCAAACCAGGTGGAGTGGGGACCTAAGTGAGGCCCACACCTTACCTGTACAATGACCATTGGTATACCTAACCCTGAACTATATCCCACATCTTTAAAATAAAAATAAAAAGCAAAAAATAAATAGAAGAGTTTTATTTGACTCACAGTTTGGCAGGGTCCAGTATCTGCTCATCTTTGGGTGAGACCTCAGGAAGCTTTTACTCATGGCAGAAGTTAAGGAAAGCCAGCATGCCTCATGGCGAGATCACAGCAAGAGAGGAGGTGCCCGGCTCTTTAAACAACCAGCTCTCAAGTGCACTAACAGGGTGAGAACTCAGTACCATGACAACTGCACCAAGACCCCAACAACTCCCACTGGGCCCCACTCCACACTGGGGATCACACTGCAACATGAGAGTTGCAGACAACAAACGTTCAAACGATGCCATTCAGCCCCTGCCCCGCGGAGTCTCAGTCCTTCTCACCTTGCAAAATCCAGTTATTTCTTTCCAATAGTTCCCCAAAGCCTCAACTCATTCTAGCGTCAACTCAAAAGTTTAGTCTCATCTGCGAATCAAGGCAAGTTCTTTCCACCAATGAGCCTTTGCAAATAATAAGACAAGTTATTTACTTCGAAGACACAATGGTGGTACAGGCACTGGGTCAACGTCCCAACATGTTTTTCCAGAAATCGGCCAAAAGATAGTGGCAACAGGCCCAGCGAGCCTGAAACCCGCAAGGGCAGACGTTCGACATTGGAGCTCCAGAATCATCTCACTTGAGTCCACGCCCCGCATCCTGGGCCCACTGGTGCGAGGCTGGGAATGTCCTTGGGCGCCCCGCCCCACGGCCTTTCGGGTCACAGTCCGCGTGGCAGCTCTAAGGTTGGAGCTGAACGCTGCGGCTTTTCCAGGCTGGGACGCACAATGCCGTGGGCTCTGCCGTGCCGGAGTCTGGGAAGCAGTGGCTCCACTCCCACAGCCCCACTGGGCAGCGTCCCGCAAGGACTCTGGGCGAGGCTCCAGTCCCACGTTTCCCCCTGGCGCTGCCTGGGTGGGGGCTCTCTGCAGGGCTCTGACTCTTGGCAGGCTTCTGCCTGGGCATCCAGGCCTTAGCTACATTCCTGGCTTCTGGCAACCGCGGGAAGCTTTTACTCATGACAGAAGGTGAAGAGAAGACGGCGTTTCACACGGCGAGAGAGGAAGCAGCATAGAGGAGGTGGCAGCGGGCTCTTTTCAATGCAGCCAGCTCTCGCGTGAACTAACAGGGAGAGAACTCACTCATTAGCATGAAAACTGCACCAAGCAATTCATGAGGGAGCCGCCCCCATGGTGCAAACCCTCCCACCAGGCTCGGTCTCCAACACCGAGGATCCCATTTTAGCATGAGATCCAAATTATATCAGCAACTTTATATTTGTATGTTATATACACAAGCACCACACGTGTGTGTTTGTGTGTATACATACATGCACACATATATCCATACATATGTAGTACACACGTATATACATACATTCATCTATGTGTGTGTATAGATAGCTACATCTGCAGCTATCTCTTCACGTGATCAGGCACTAAGCTTTTTACAAGGTTGCATTGCTTATCCAGGTCCTTATTTCTTTAAGAACTCTTCCTAGACACAATGGTCGCCAATATGCCATGCTTATTTACTTATTTATCTGTGTCACTGACCCACATCCATTCTGATAACTTAATTTTTTTAATTTTAATTAGTACACGTAGTGAGATGGAGCTCATACATCATGTTCCGAGTGACCCTTGTGGGACCTCAACCAAAAGCACCGCCTGACTATTCCATATATATGCTGAATGATCAAGGTCTGAGTTCTTCCAGGTTTTTCTTCTCAACGGTGATATCCAATTGATTCACAATGGCCACCTCTTCCAGAAAAAGGTTTTTTTGTGATTGAAGGCAATACGGGGTTTGACAATTAAGTTTACAAACTTTCCACCATGCGCTTATGTGAGCAGCCCTGTGCGAAAAACTCTGTAAGGTTTCATAACCTTGGGATATCAGTGCCTCACGGCCATGTCTGTACTGAAGTGTGGCGGTGTCTTGCTGGGTGGAGTTCATTATTGTTGCCTGTTTTTGTGTCAGAGCTTGAATTAGAGCAATGAACAAACGTGAAGTTTCTTGCTAAACTTGGCAAGAGCGGAAGTGAAATCAGGGACATGTTAGTCTAAGTTATGTGGTTGATGCCTTGAAGAAAACAGCAGGGTACAAATAAACATTTTTCTGAGGGGAGAGAAAGTGTCACTGATGAAGAGAGGTTAGGATGGCCAGTAATAAGCTAAAAAATACTGTAAAATTTCATCAAATTGCATATCAAAATCATCAGCTGACTGTGAGAAGCATAGCAGACCAAATAAACCTCAATAGAGAAACAGAAAAATCTTAACTGAAAATTTTGGCATGAGAAAGGCATGTGCAAAAATGGTCCCAAAGGAGCTCTTGCATCATGACAATGCACCAGCTCACACAGCACTGCCTGTGAAGGAGTCTTTAGCCAGTAAAGAAAAAACTGTATCGGAACACTCTCCTTACTCACCTGATCTGGCCCACGGTGACGTTTTTATTTACCCAAAGATAACTGCAAAATTGAAAAGAAGACATTCTGACGACATTCAGGACATCAAGGGCAATACGATGACAGCTCTCAAGGCCGTTCCAGAAAGAGTTCCAAAATTTAATGGGTGGACTGGGTGCTGGTGTTGGTGCATAGCTTCCCAAGGGGAGTACTTCAAAGGTGACCATACCATAGTGATATTCAGCAAAGAGGATGGAGCACTTTTTCTAGAATGAGTCTGCAAACTTATTAGTCAGACCTAGTATAACAAAAACCCACTTATTCAATCATCCAGTATCAAAATGCAATTTCTAGTTTAGAAAATAGAAAATAAGCCACAGTTGTGAGAAAACAAAGTTGCATAGTGGCTTAAAAGTAAAATTAGGAATCATGCTAGATTCTTAATAAAAAGCTGCCGGTAGCAGTGTCATAGTAGGTTTCTAAGTTATGCACTTTGAGCTTGATGCTTTGCACCATGAGTTGCTCATTCTAGATGGGCACCTCTTTCCCGTCACCTCAGGTCTGTAGCCTTAATAGTCTCCAAGGCCTTTGGTCACTTGTTCCAGCCTCATCTACTTCTGTGGCAACTAACCAAACGCGGAAGTAAACCCAACTCTTGCTGCCAGAATCCAGCAGCCCCTGACTCGTGTCCATAGCGTGCACCTCAGCTTTCCCCACAGTGCTGAGGTTGCGTGCTGGGAGGCCAGCTTGTCCTCATATGGTGACCTGCAGGGAAACTGATGCCTCACTGGTCACAGAGAGAAAAGCAGCTCTCTCTCAGTTCTGCAATAGGGGTACTATGTACAATTTACATAGGTCACCTAAAAAAATTTTAATGTCTTCTGCTCAGCCAAGGAAAGCGTTGGCAGAGTGAAGAGAAAATATATGGAATGGGAGAAAATATTTGCAAGCTATCCACATAACCAGAATATGTGACAACTGGCATATATTGACAACTCAATAGCAAGAAAACAAATAATCCAGTTGAAAAATGGGCAAATGATCTAGCAGACATTTCTCAAAAGAAGACACGCAAATGGGCAACAGGTATAATAAAAAAGTTGGACATCGCTGATTGTCAGGGAGGTGCACACTGAAGCCCCAATGGGATATCTCTTTACCCCAGTTAAAATAGTTTTAATCAAAAAGACAAAAAACAGCAGGTGCTGTGAGGATGCTGAGAAAGTGGAATGCTCACACATTGCTGGGGGAAAGTGCATTGGTGTAGCCACTATGGAAAACAACATGGAGGGTCTTCCAGAGACTAATAGCGAAACTACTATATGATCCAACAACCCCACTGCTGGGTACATTTCCAAAAGAAAGGAAATCCACATATTGAAAAGATGCCTGCAACCCATGTTCATTGCAGCATTATTCACAATAGCCAATTACATGGCATCAACCCAAGTGTCCATCAACAGATAAAGGGATAAAGAAAACATGGTATGTATACACAATGGAATACTGTTCAACCACCAAAAAAAGGAATCCTTTAATGTACATTAACATGGATGGAACTGGAGGTCATTATCTTAGCTGGAATCAGTCAGGCACAGGAAGACAAATATCACATGTTCTGTCTCAGATGTGGAAGCTAAATAGTAGATCTCATGGAGGCAGGCAGTTGATTGGTGGTTGCCAGAGGCAGTGAGGCAGGGGCCCTTCTAAAACAAAGGGATAAGGGCCTTCCCAGAATAGAAAAAAGAATGTGTTAAAAATAAAGGAATGTGGCATAGGCCACAGTGCACATATGTAACCCTGCTGCAACCTTTAGTTGTGAAATACCCAATCAAGATGTATATTGCCAACATGTTGCCTCATAAGGGGGAAAAAGAGACTAAAATGTAAAAAAAAGGAAGCAGAGAGTATATAAGGCAATGCCCCGCTGCGCTCAGGGCTCAACCTTTGGATGTGAAACCGCTGAGCCAGAGCCAGCAAAAATAAACACTGCATCCTGGCAGAGAAGGCTCGGTGTCCCACGTCTCTCTGTAAAGGATACTGCCGTGGCTGGGAAAGGCAGGGGAAGTTGAGGATGAAGACAGGTTGGTTAATGGATATAAAAATACGTTTAGATACAAGAAGTAAATCAAATATTCAGTGGTGCAGTAGGTGACTCTAGTTAACAATAATATGTTGTATAATTCAAGCTGCTAGAAGAGAAGAACTGATATGTTTCCAACATAAAGAAAATATAGACTGAGTGCAGTGGCTTACCCTTTGTAATTGCAGCACTTTGGGAGGCCAGGCAGAAGGACTGCTTGAGTCCAGGAGTTCAAGACCAGCCTGGGCAATATTGTGTACACTAAATATAATAAAAATAGCTGGATGTGGTAGTTTCCTAGCTACTTGGGAGACTGAGGTGGAAGAAATGCTTGGACCCAGAAGTTTGAGCCTGCAATGAGCTATGATTGTGCCACTGCATTCCAGTCTGGGCAACAGAGTAAGACCTGGTCTCTTAAAAAACGAAAGAAAATACAAATATTTGAAGTGATGATCTCCTCATTACCCTAATGTGATCTTACATATTGCATGAATGCATCAAAATATCATATGTACCCCATAAATTTGCACAGTTTTATGTGTTAATAAAAAACTTTATTACTAAAAAAAATCAGCCCAGAAGTAGTGACAATAGCAATGTCATCTTACATGGTGTCTGCTATGTGCCAGGTGGCATGCTAAGCAATTCCCTTATGCAGTTGATTTTTTCCTCTCAGCCTCAGTTTCCTGTCCATAAAATGGGGATGATATGATAGCTTGTTCAAAGGTTGAGTGACGCAGTTTATATCAAGCGTACAGTCCAGGGCCTGGCATGCAATTAATAGTTAGTACTGCTTTTATTATTGCTGTTATAGATTTCTTCAGTTTCTGAAGGGCTGACACATGGAAATGCTTATCTCTTTTTCTTTACAAACACTAAAATAGAAGCCGTGAGTGGAAGAATACTAAAGATTGTAACTCCATAGGTACAAAAATCTTTTCAACTAACAGGACCGTTTTATTTGATAGGTTGTTGATATAATCATTGAACTACTTGTTGGAAGAAGCCAAGAATGAATTTTCTGCTCAGGATACTCTGCACCAGCACCTCCAATAGACATATAATGCTAGCACATGTAAAATTTTAATTTTTTCAGTAGCCATATATAAAAAGTAAAAATAGGCAATATTATTTTTAATAATATATTACTCCTTAACCAGTCATCTCTAAAATATCATTTCAACATGTCATCAATATAAACATTTATAGTCTATAATACTCAGTGATTTATCACAGAAACAAAGAACTCATAAGCAGAACCTTAGCATTTACCGTAATACTCTAAGAAAGGGACTGGCAGTAGCCAGAACCTACCAGGGCGGGGTAGGGGGGACACAAAACATCAAGAAGAGTACCTGATCTCAAACTAGGCAAAGTGGGGACCGAAGGGAGACCCAAACTTTACCTGTATGATGACCACTTGCATACCTAATCCTGAACTGTACCCTACATCTTCAAGATAAAAAAGCAAAGCCTCCCGGACCGACAAATTTTATATTAATTAATAAATGGGTAAGATGGAGATGAGAGGGAAGTCTGCCTCTCCCCCTCCTCATAATGTAGGCACACCATGAGCAGAAGCTGGGACAGTGTGTGTGTGTGTGTGTGTGTGTGTGTGTGTGTGTGTGTGTGTCTGTGTATGTGTGTTTTGTGATGTTCTTGGGAAACTCTGACCTATCTTGAGTTGCTGGAGTATGAAATATGTATCAGGGCTCAAAAGGGGTTGTGTATAACTGCAGGTCAAGAATAGAAATATGAGCCCAGAGATATATATACCTCTGGGTATATAGATTATCTAGTTAAATTATCTGAGAGTTGGCTCCTGTATATTACCTCCCTTAGAAGATTAATCATGTTCATTTTATTAATTTTGGATCCAAGGAGTATTTGTGCAGAACTGTTACATAGGTAAATTGCATGATGGTGAGATTTGGGCCTCTACTGAGCCCATCCCCCATATGGGAAGCGTGATACCCAGTGGGTAGTTTTTGCAACCCTTACCCCTCTCTTCCTCCTCTCTTTAGGAGTCCGCAGTCTTTTGTTCCCATCCTTATGTCCATGTGTACCCAGCATTTACTTCCCACTTACAGGTGAGAACATGTGGCATTCGGTTTTCTGTTTCTGAGTTAGTTCTGAAAATCATGGCCTCCAGCTGCATCCACATCACCGCAAAAGACATGATTTCATTCTTCTTTGTAAATACCTAGTAATTCCCTAATGTATATGCACCACATTTTCTTTGTCTAATCCACCATCGACGGGCACCTTGGTGGGTTCCGTGTTTCTGCTGTTGTGAACAGTGCTGTGATAACCATGTGCATGCAGGGGTCTTTTGGGTAGAACACTTTACGCTCCTTTGGATACATTCACAGCAGTGGGGCTACTGGGTCAAATGGTAAACCTATTTTTAGTTCTTTGAGAAACCTCCAAGTTACTTTCCACAGGGGCTGACCCAGTTTATATTACCGCCAATAATGTATTGGGGTTTCCATTTCTCTGCAACCTCACCAACATCTGTTGTTTTTTGACTTATTAATAGTAGCCATTCTGACTGGTGTGAGATGGTAACTCACTGTGGTTTTGATTTGCATTTTTCTGATGGTTAATGATGTTCAGCATTTTTTCATGTTTGTTGGCCGCTTGTACGTCTTCCTTTGCCCACTTTTTAATGGTGCTGTTTTCTTCTGTCAACTCATTTTAGTGTTCATAGACTCTAGATATTAGTCTTTTGTCACACACACACCTTGCAAGTATTTTCTCCCATTCTATAGGTTGTCTGTTTACTCTGTTGATGGTTTATTTTGCTGTGCAGAAGCTCTGTAGTTTAATTAGGCTCCAACTGTCAATTTTGGATTTTGCTGCATTTGCTTTTGAGAGTTTGGTCGTGAATTTATTGACTAGGCTGATGTCCTGAGGTGAGTTTCTTAGGTTTTTTCCTAGGATTTTTATAGTTTGAGGTCTTATGTTTAAGTCACTAATTCATATTGAGTTAATTTTTGCATATGGTGAGATGAAGGGGTCTAGCTTCATTCTTCTGCATATGGTTAGCCAGTTTTCCCAGCACCATTTATTAAATAAGGTGCCCTTCCCCCAGTGTTTATTTTTGCTGACTTTGTCAAAGATCAATTGGTTGTAGGTCAGCAGTTTTATTCCTGGGTTGTCTATTCTATTTCATTGGCCTATGTGTCTGTTTTTGTACAAGTGCCATGTTGTTTTAGTTACTGTAGCCTTGTAATGAAGCTTGAAGTCTGGCAGTGTGATGCCTCTGGCACTGTTCTTTTGGCTTAGGATGACTTTGGCTATTTGGGTTCTTTTTTGCTTCCATATGAATTTAAGTATTGTTTTTTTCTAGATCTATGAAAAATTATGCTGGCAATTTAATAGAAATTAGTTTCTTGTCTTGTTCCAGTTCTTAGGAGGAATGCTTCCAACTTATTTCCATTAAGTATGATGCTGCACTGTGAGTTTGTCAAAGACAGCCCTTGCTTTTTTGAAGAATGTTCCTTCGATGCCTAGATGGTTGAGTGCTTTTATCATGAAGAGATGCTGGATTTTAATAAATGCTTTTTCTCTGTCTATTGATTATGTGGTTCTTGTTTTTACTTCTGTTTATGTGATGGATTACATTTACGGATTTCTATATGTTGAAACAGCTTTGCATCCTGGGATAAAGACTGCCTGATCATGATGAATGATCTTTGTGATATGCTGCTGAATGAAATTTGCTAGTATTTTGTAGAGGATCTTTGTGTCTATGTTCATCAGGGATATTGGCCTGCAATTTTTTTCTTTGTTGTATCTTTGACCTTTTTTTGGTATCATGATATTGGCTTGGTAGGATGAGTTAGAGAGGAGCTTTTTCTTCTCAATTATTTGGAATAATTTCGGTAGGATTGGTACTGTGTCTTCCTTGTACATTTGATAAAACTTGGCTTTACATCCTTGTAGTCTAATAGTTTTTTTTTTTGTAGGTACGTTTTTTTTTTTCCATTACTGATTCAATTTTGTGGCTCATTATTGGTCTAGTCACAGTTTTGGTTTCCTCCTCTTTCAATCTTGGGAGATTGAGTGTTTCCAGAAATTTATCGATTTCCCCTAGATTTTCTAACTTGCATGCATAGAGATGTTTATAATAATCTCTGATAATCTGTAGTATTTCTTCAGAATTAGTTTTAATTAACATTCCCTTTTTCATTTCTGATTGTACTTCTTTGGACACTCTGGTTTCTCTTCTCTCTCTCTCTCTCTCTCTCTCTCTCGTTAATCTGGGGGTCTGTCAATCTTGTTTATCCTTTCAAAGAACTAGCTTTTCTATTCATTCATTCTTTGAATGGTTTTCTTGGTCTCAATTTTGTTTAATTGTGCTCTACTTTGGTTATTTCTTTCATTCTGCTAGCTTTAGGTGTAGTTTGTTCTTGGTTTTCTAGTTCCCTTAGGCAAGACATTAGGTTGTTTATGTGAGATCTTTCTATTTTCTTGATGTGAGAATGTAGCAAAATAAATTTTCCTCTCAGCACTGCTTTTGTGGCATCCCAGATGTTTAATATGTTGTTTTTTTATTTTCATTTGTTCAAATAATTTTTAAATTTCCATCTTGATTTTGTTGTTTACCCAAAAATCACTCAGGAGCAAGTTGTTTAGTTTCCACGTTTGTTTGTTTTTGAGGGTTCTTCTTTGTGTTGATTTCTAATTTTACTCTGCCATGGTCAGAGAAGATATTTGGAATCATTTTAATGTTTGGAATTTATTCAGGCTTGATCTGTGACTGAGTGTATAATTAATCTTAGAATAGGTTCTATATATTGGCAGAAATAATGTATATTTTGTGGTTGTTGGGTAAAGTGTTATGTAGATATCTACTAGGTCCAGTTGGTCAAGAGTAGAATTTAAGTCCAGGATTTCTTTGTTCGATTTCTGCCTCAGTTATCTGTCCAAATTTGTTAGTGGAGTGTTGAATTCCCCTACTATAATGGTGTACCTTTATGTCCTCTTGTAGATTAAGTAGCAATTGTTTTATAACTTTTGGTGCTCCTGTGTTGGGTGTGTGTATGTTTAAAATATTTACTTCTTCTTGTTGAATTGAGTCTTTTGTTGTTATGTAGTGCCCTTCATTGAACTTTTTTACTTTTATTGGTTTAAATTTCGTTTTATCTAAGAATAGCAACCCTTGCTCTTTTTTGTTTTCCATTTGCATGGAAGATCTTTCTTCATTCCTTTACCTTGAACCTTTGGGTGTCATTAGAAATGAGATGGGTCTCCTGAAAATCACAGAAGAGTGGGTCTTTTTTAAAATCCAATTTGCCACTCCGTGTCTTTTAAGTGAGCATTCATACTGTAAACATTCAAGTTAGCTATTGGTATGTGAGGATTGTTTTTTGGTTGATTTGTATAGTTTGTTCCACATGAATTTTTTTGTTAGGTGCTATCGTTCTTTTGCTGCCATGTTTAGAACTAGAAGTTTAGTCATTTTTATAAATAACCAGTGACAATCTTTCTTAGCTTATAAACTACGAGGTGGAGGCCAAAAATGTCTACTTTTCATACCTGAAGTTTTTGTTTTTTTTTTTTCGAGTTGGAGTCTCCCTCTGTCACCCGGACTGGAGTGCAGTGGCCGCTCCCGGCCACCGCAGCCTCGACCTGCTGGGCTCTAGCGATCCTTCCGCCTCAGCTTTCCAAGTAGCTGGAACTACAGGCACACGCTACCACGCCTGGCTAATTTTGGATTTATTGTAGAGACGAGGTCTCACCAAGTTGCCCAGGCGGGTCTCGAAGCCGGGGTCTCAGGCAATCCACTCACCTCAGCCTCCCAAGGCACGGGATTACAGGCTGAGCCACTGAGCCCGGCATACCTGAAGTTTTGATGCAAACAAAATTAATTTAAATTGGTCTTGGTCCTGAGGTTTTTTGTTTTTTTTGTTTTTTTTCTATAAGCTTATACAATGAGAATCAGCAGCTTTCAGAGGAGAAGACTTGCTCAGTAAAGGAAGGAGACTAACACTGAGTGATTGTCACTTAAGAGCTGATACTTGATTAGCCCCTTGGTACGTGCCTTGCCAATTAATTATAGAAACACAGAGTTGATTCACTTAAAAGTGACAGTATTTGAATCTTAAACCTGGAATTTTAGATTAGATGCTTATTTTATTACATTGTGCAGGCTTCAGGTTGCAATAGCTTTAAGAATAGTTTAAGAACAGTTATCCTGGGGTGGTATATGTGCCCTGTCCCTTTCAGAGTGATGAAATTTCCAAAAGATCTCCTGCCATGCCCATTTCTGTACACCTTGCCGTATGTTCATTGTACAAAACTTCTTTAGAATTAAATTCTCATGCAGTCCAGCTAATGTCCTTATGTTCCATATTTACTTATTTCATGCTTAACACCAACTAACCACAAGTTCGTGGTCACTAGAGTAAGTGGTTTAGAATGTGCAGATAATTAGATGAATGTATTCTTTCTCATTAATGAGTTAGGATCATTAATCTTTGCAAGTCATTGGTCGGTTAGAGATTTTTTTACCACTGGCTTGATTCTTAAACCGTGTCTTTTTCAAAAAATATTTGCAATGGCATAATTTCTATTTGAAATTTGAGAAACTCAGAAATAGATAGAAGCAAGATATCTCATCAAATCCCCTTTTCTGTGATGGCTCCCTGACTAGTGCCCAGTATTTGACTTTAATTCAAAACTATCTCCACACCACATACTATTTCTTGAAAAAATCATAAAAAGTCACAAAATATCAGTGTAAAGAAGTTATGATTGCTTTGTACTGTAAACCAAAAAGCAATTGAGGCAGGTGTCTCAATTGATTAGAGATTTATTTTGCCGAAGTTAACTATACGCCTGGTGAAAAACACAACTCACAGAAGCATCTGTGATCTATGCTTTTTCCAAAAGGGGTTTAGTGAACTCCAGTACTTAAAGGAGAAAGAGCGTGGGAACAGGTAGGCAATGAGGCAGTTAAGTACGTTCTAGTGAAGTGCTGATTAGTCAGTAAATCTACATATTACATGTGAAAAGAGGGAGTAGAGGAAAAAGTCAATTATGCATTATCTCACACCCAGTAAAACTGAATTTTACATTAGAAAATGTGAACACTTGAAGGTGTAAAGGAAATGAGGCTATGACATGGAGTTGTGAAATTAGAGCTTTCTATTTGGGAAAAACAACCAAAAATATTATTGGAGATTCATTTCCCAAGCTTAACTTCCCCTTTGACATAGTGAATGTGGAGTTTCAAGATTCTGGTTTTTTCACAGTACACAGAGTGAAACAGTTTGTAGGTCTAAAGGAAAAGTATAATCAACTAGAAAATCCACTTTGCCGTTTTGATACAATGTATGTTGAGTTCTTACTATGTGCCAAGCATTGGACTGAGCACTTTTATCATTAGTCTATCTAATCTTCAAGAACACCTGAAGTAATTTTCAATGTATTATCATTTTACAGCTGAGGAATCTGAGGCGTAGAGAGGCTAGTTTTCTTTCTCCAGGTAACAGCTGATAAGAGATAAACCTGAACCTAAGGTCTTATATTCTATCCATGGGCAAGAAATGTTTGGATCTTGTTGGAAATTACTTTCTGGAAATTCACCAGTTTTATAAATTCACTGCTAAATTTGGTCTGAAGTTGTTGAAAAATGCTAAAACAAGGAGACAATGATTTCTTTTCTTTTTAATTTTTAGTTTTTACATGTGGGGTACAATTCAGGGTTAGGTATACTAATGGTCATTGTACAGGTAAACTTTGGACCTCACTTTGGTCCCCACTTCACCTGGCTTGAGAAAGGTACCCATATTGATGAAGTGTGCCCCCCTCCTCCTTTGGCAGTGTCCCACTACTGCCAGTACCTTTCTTATAGTACTATGATAATTGTTCAGGGTCCACTTATGATGAGAACATGTCGTACTCTGTTCTTTGTTTCTGTGATAGATCACTGAGTATTATAGACTCTACGTCCATCCGACTTGCTGCGAAGTTCATAATTTTGTCCTTCTTTATGGCCGTGTAATATTCCATTGTGTATATGTACCAGTTTTTTTGATCCAGTCCACTTTCGATGGGCAGCATGGTTGGTTCCATGTTTTTGCTAGTCTGAATAATGCTGCAATAAATATGCATGTGCAGATATCTTTTTCATAGAGTTCCTCCAGGTATATTCCCAGAATGGGGATTGCTGGGTCATATGGAAGGTCTATTTTTTAGATCTTTTAGGAATTTCCACACTGTTTTCCACAGAGGCTGTACTAGTTTACAGTCCCACCAACAGTGTAGAAGAGTTCTCTTCTCTGCATCCTCTCCGGCATTTGTTGTTTTTTGAGTTACTGATGATGGTCATCCTAACTGGAGTTGGGTGGTATCTCAGTGTGGTTTTGATTTGCATTTCTTTGATGATTGGTGAAGCTGAGCATTTTTTCATGTATCTGTTGGCTGCTTGTATGTCTTCCTTTGAGAAGTGTCTATTCTTATGTTTTGCCCACTTTTTAATAGGGGCCATCTCTTTTTTTCATTTCAGCACATTTGAGTTCCTTGTAGAACCTAGATGTCAGGCCTTTGTCAGGTATACAGTTGGCAAGATTTTTTTTCCCATTCTGTGGGCTGTCTCCCCACTCTCTTGATGGTTTCTTTTGCTTTGCAGAAGCTTTTCAGTTTGATAAGACAATGATTTCAAGTCACAAAAAATTATCTCTTTATTTAATTCAATTTAACAATTTATTATATCCCAAACTAAGGGTACATTGTTGGAAAACTTAAAAATATATAAAATGATGGGCAAACATTTTTAAAAAATTTTTAAATCTGTAAGGGCTTTATTTCTTGACCATTGAGTCAGTTAGCTCTTTTGTATTTCTTGGTGAAAGCACAGACATAAAACAGCTGCAGTGTGTTTAGTTTATTCCCCAATTTTCTTATAAGACCCAATGTTCTAATTTTTGTCCTTCTTGGAGAAGACACTGGCGTTTCAATAGATTCAGATGGTCTGTACAACAGTAGCTCTGATCCAATATCTAGATCTGGGTACATTTCCTTTAGCAGAGGATTCTGCTTCAATAATTTATTTTCTGTACTTTCCAAGAATATTCTACAGAGAGCAATTCTGTGTTGGCCAAGTACAGGTGACCTAACCAAACTAGTGTCTTCCTTACACCCTTGACACTCAGTAATAAACTTGAGATATTGTGAATAAAATCATAATACTGGGATCTCTGTGCCATCAAAGTAAATCATTATTTCTGTTACTTTTATTACTACTTGCACACAAGTGAATCCTACATTTGCTTTTGATGCATGTTACTCTCTTTGAAGGCATACTAGGCTGGTTGGGGGACCATATTTGAAGGCTGATTCTTTGGGTGAATTTTGTCCAGTCAACTGATTTCTTTTAAATCCCTCTTCTGGTCTTGCTGATTTTTTCTATAATATTTTTGTCTTCTATGTTCCATATTTGGGCTTTTACTTTGATTATCTGAATTCCTCTGCTAAAGTTAGCGGTTTGGTGTTCTTGTCTTTCCAACTTCCTTAGGTGATTTGTTAGGCTGTTAACTTGTGATCTTTCCATTTTCTTGATGTGTTTTCATAGAGATATAAATTCCCCTCTTAGAACTGTTTTCATGACATCCATAGGTTTTGGTAAGATGTTTCTTCATTTTCATTTGTTTCCAGGAATCTTTTAATTTCTGTTTTGATTTCTGTGTTAACCCAGAAGTTGTTCAGTAACATACTGTTTAGTGTCCATGTCTTTGTGAGTTTGGGGGGAATTTTATTGGCGTTGATATTTGTTTCTATTCCACTGTGGTCTGAGAAGGTGCATGGCAGTATTTTAATCTTATGAAATTTGTTTATGCTTGATTTACAGCCAAAGAGGTGATTGATCTTGAAGTATGTGGTGATGAGTAGAATGTATATTCTGTGGTTGTTTGGTGGAGTGTTCTGTAGGTATCTATTAAGTCCATTTAGTCCAGTATCAAGTTGGAGTTCTAGATCTCTTTGTTGATTTTTTTTTCCTCAATGATCTATCTAGGGTTGTTAGTGGGGTATTTAAGTCCCCAGCTATAATAGTGTTTAGTTTACTTAGTAGTTGCTTTATAAACACTGGTGCTCCTGTGTTGAGTGCATATATTTTTAGGATAAATATATCTGGTGGATTGAACCTTTTATCTTTAGGTAATGTCTTTCCATGTTCATTTTCATTTTTGATGACTTAAAGATTGCTTAGTTAGATATTAGAATAAC
>CAUYQG010024317.1:0-20308 GCA_963574415.1 Tarsius wallacei | reverse complement strand
GCAGCAACCTGGATGGAACTAGAATCTATAATACTGAGTGACCTCTCACAGAAACAAAAAACTGAGTATCACATGTTCTCACTCATATAGTAGACCTTGATCATCCAACGTATTACCACAAGAAAATGACTGACAGTGGTGCGAAACTATGGGGGGGATAGGGTGATGGGATTAATGGTCGCAAATATCTGTCTGGGGACAGGGAGACACTTCCTATCAACAAGAGTGCCTGAACGAGGCATATTTGTACATGTAACCCTTAACTGTACCCCACAATATCATAATAAAAAATATTGAATAATAAAAAAAAGAAAGAAAAGAAAGGGAAACGTCAGCACCTGCAATAAGAGATCAGAGACAGAAAAACTTGAGAACAGATATCAATAATTTAATAAATCAATTTAAAAATTAATTAGATACCATACCTTATATAAATACATACTTCATAGTTACTTCTGGCAGCCAACACAGTCTAACTGAGATATACCAGCAACTATCTAACCATTTGAAATCTTCCTCCTTATCATCTTTGTCTTGGCTTTATTCATATAATAGTTTTTTTCAATCCTTCATTCCTCTTGCACCTTCTAGTCTCCTATCATAAGCTAATAAACATACCCAAGTTTCTTCTGTCCTGAAAGAATATCCCTTCCATGGTCCAGACCCTACCTTTACCTCTCTGGCTTGATTTCTTTCCTTGTTCAGCTGTGTAGAAAGAATATTATACCCTCACTACCTTTACTTCCTCACTTCCTATTTCCCTTTATCTCCCAACCATAAAAAATTGGTTTTCATTTCCTACCCACCACATACCTGCCTCAACTTTGCAAAAAATGTATCTGGAAATAGCCACCAACTATCTCCATGGTGTCAAATCTGTCAATCGTCTATTCTTACATTACTGGTCCTCTCTGTTCCATTTGAGAATGGTGGAGTCTCATTTCTTTCCAAAATTGTATGTCTTTGGTTTCCATGGTATTATTCTCTCCTAAGATTAACCCTTCTCTGACTATTATTTGCTCTCTCCTATATGAGTACTTTTTCTTCTCCTTCGCCTGTCCCTTAAATGTTGGTGTTCCACAGGGTTTTATCCTCCTCTTACTTTTTCTGCATGTTACTCTTCTCTCTTTATGCTCTTCACAAGTAATATCTTTTGAGCTAACGATGTAAGCACTTACCTATGTGCTAATGACAACCAAAGCAATTAATCAAATGCCTTGTAGATAGATCTGCTTGAATATCTACAGTTACCTCCCATTCAGTGAAGGTAAGCTATATTTAACATCTACGCCCCAAGAGATGGTAGAAATTATGCAGATTTGTTCCTTATTTATTCCCAGTAATACTTTTGGTAGTGATGTGTTTTGGGACAATATCTCTGCCATATTATCAAGGAATCATTTATTGTCCACAGTCCTGCTGAGTGGACAGTAGACTACTGATGCCCCACAGTTGATTAGACCAGAAGATAGAAAGATGCAGTCATTTAGAGTGCAGCTGAGTCTCAGGAATTGTTGAGGACAAGAGGAAGATGCATGAACTCCTGCCACTATGACTCGAGGGTGGCCCTGAATCCAGAACACCATACCAGTGATGCTCAGACTTCTTTTGACTACTATTCTTGGAGGAGAGTCCACTTGTGTTCAGCATAGTTGTAAAGTGTCTCTAATTTTTGCAACTAAAATAATTCTGACCAAGGGGAAAAAAAAAAAAAGAAAACCCAGTCATGTTGTGTTTAGAGTTGTGATGTACAGAATCGTGAACTAATAAATGTGTATTGTTATAAACCAATACATTTGTAGTAATTTGTTGTGTGGCAATAGAAAACCACTACAACCATAATGACCATTGATATATTACACAACTATGCAGTTTTCTCATCAACTTAGAGTGAGAATAATAGTAATATCTTGAATATATTTTGAAATTAAATAAAATAATTAAAATCAAATGCTTAGTTAATTGTTCACTAAAGCTTAGTTGCTATTTCATTTTTGCCTTTTGAGGATCCACTAAAAAGTATTCATATCACTGTCTGATACCTATTAACACTACAACTGCTATCAATATTATTATTGTTATAGATGAAAAAATTCAACATGAAGTCTCTAGATTTCTGTGTTGCCTATATTATTTCTTTTGGAACACCTTAATTTTAGCTGAAAGTTAATACTTAATATATCACAGTTTTAAAATGAGCCTAGTTCTTTCTTTAGCCTCCAAAAAATGGATTATAAACATCCAACACTTGTGTCTATAGGCAGGAAGTTAAGATGTTAACAATCCTTTCCAAGGAAAATGTTAATATTGAAACAAAATTGTATCATGCTTTTTGAATGAGACTACCTTCATCTCTACTTGGGGTTCATCCATTTCTCATAAAGATGACTATAAATATATACTGAAAACAAAAAACTAACAAACTCAGGTTTTAGTTTTATTACATTGACAGAGAGTAGTACTGTGTAGTCATAAACCTAAAGAACATAGCTTAAGAACTTTCCATATGAACAGTGTGGTTTATATCAATTTTCAGATCTCTTAAGAAAAGATACAAAGTAAGGTATTAATCAGAGAAACATTCTTATTTTTTATTTGTATTTAGTTCAGAAAAACCATGTCATGCCTTTCACTGGGTTGTTATGATTAAGAATTCAAATGTAATAACTTTCTTAAAGAGCAAACATGCTTGAATTCTTTTGGGTTTCTAGAGTTAAAAGAAACTATTACATTAAGACTCATGATTGAGTTCACACTATCTCTCTAACACAAGCACACATTTCAATGTCACTGTCTGCCACCTTACAATAACAGAAAACATCTGTATAATGGCCTATAACATTACACGGTGCATTACAATTAGAAATGTGCTGAATTGGTGGATTGGGGTTTATTTATGGTCCATGAAACAAAAGATTCTATGAGCTTCTCATGAAAACTTAATTGTTCAAGGAAATAAAATAAATATTTGAGTGCAACAATTACATTTTAAGTGATATTACCACCACATAAACTTCTCTTAGAATAGCCAAAAAGTTGAAACATTGGTGTTAAAAGAAATCCATTAGTAGTTGGAAGTCTTTATTATTGAAGAGGTAAAAAATGGCAGAAAATTATGAAAAACACATCATGCTTTCTAGATTAATATAATTTTTATAATTGAGTAAAATTTCTCTTAATTGTTCATAAAGTCAAATCTCTGCAGGTTGTTGGTGAGAGAAAATTGATTTCAAAACCTTAAATATTTTTAAGAACAGAAAAAAGATTTTTTGCCATGTTGCCATAAAAACTGGCAAGTTTGAGTTGTGGCAATTCATGAACTGTTTTTAATAGTAGTCATCAGTTGCTCCCCAAAAATCTCCATGTGTGAGAGCAAATAATTACAGTTCATGAAAAACATGCGCTTCGTTTCCAGATTACAGGTAATTGTGTACACATTTAAATTTGTTTATTTTGCATGCATAATCTCATATTCATGAAGATAATTTAATCATTTGTACTTGATGTGTGGGAAAAATTATGGTACCTAATCATGCACCCAGATTTCTCAAAGTTTTGCCCTCCTGTGGAAAAAAAATCTGTCATATCAGACAAAACCTCTCATTTAACTTTCAGAAGTATTGAAACCAAAAGAATAGTAATAACCAATGACATTTTTAGGTGCTTAAGTACCCATATTTATTATAGAATAATTCAACAGATTTTATTATACTGTTCTATTTAATGCCCTACAGGCTAGACTTATAAAGCTGTGTTATATTTCTCTTATTCTTTTATTTCATTAGAAAGTCAAAATTGAATGGTCTACTCTTTTTCATATTAGAAGAAACTGTTATTTGTTAACATAATTTTAAAAACAATTATAAACAGCAATTGCATTGATGTTAAAATCTTTTAGGACTGCCTTATATTCACAAAAGTCATTCAAAACATATTTCCAAAGGAGAGATATGTACTTCCTATTCTAGTACTGATTGCTGATTTGTTTTCAGGTTGGGTTTAGGTTTTTCCAAACTAGCTTAAATTTCACAGGAATTTTGGTAGTCCCTTGATTAAACATGCATCATTGTAATGATTTTCCACACGATTATTACAAATAGCCATGGAAGAGTACAAAGCTGTCAATCAACAGACAATGAAAAAGGGTCAATTCCACACTATTATCTGCTAGTAAGGACAACACTGCTTGTAAATGTTCTTCTGAAAAGGTTCTATTTGTGTCCTCTACCCACCTTTGATTATTTGTTTTTCCTTTGAGCTTGGGTTATTTGTTTTTCCTTTGAGTTTGGGTTTCTTGTAGATCCTGGATGTTATGTCTTTGTTAGATACATAATTAGAAAATAGCTTTTTCCTATCCTGTGGGTTTGTCTCCCCACTCTCTTGATGGTACTTTTGTCGAGCAAAAGTTTTTCAGTTTGATGAGGTTCCACTTGTCTATCTTAACCTTTATGGCAATCGCTTTTGGGGACTTGGTCAAGAATTCATTGTCTATTCTAATGTGCATAAGGTTGTTTCCTATGTTTTCTTCTAGGATTCTTATAATTTGAGGTTTTAAGTTTAGGTCTTTGATTCACTTTAAATTGATTTTTGTATATCGTGATAGGTAAGGGTCCAGTTTCATTATTTTGCCTTTGGTCAGCCAGTTTTCCAAGTACAATTTGCTAAATATGGTCTTGCCTCCCCAGTGATTTTGATTGATGGTTTTGTCAAAGATGAATTGAATGAGAGATCATGTTTTTGCTTCTGGAATCTCTGTCCTGTTCCACTGATCTATGAGTCTATTCTTGTATCAGCACCAGGTTGTTTTGGTTGCTATAGCATTGTAATAAAGTTTAAAGTTTGGAAGAATGATAACACCTGCTTTGTTCCTTTTCCTGAGGATTATTTTGGCTATTTGAGCTCTTTTTTTTCCCACAGAAATCTCTGTATTGTTATTTCCAGGTCCAAGAAAAAAGATGTTGGTAATTTGATTGGGTATTGCACTGAATCTGTAGATTGCATGGGTAAGATTGACATCTTGACAATATTGAACCTTCCAATTCATGAGCAAGGAATGTCTATCCATTTTTTTGTGTGTCATCCTTAATTTATTTGAGCTGCATTTTGTAGTTCTTATTATAAAGTCTTTCACTTTTCTGGTTAGGTGGATTTTAAGGCATTTCATTTTTTTGTGGCTATTGTGAATGTGCTTTTTATTTGGTTCTCCGCCTACTTGCTGCTGGTGTTTAGAAATGCAATTGTCTTTTACATATTGATTTTGTACCCCCAAACTTTACCAAAGTCATTTATCAGTACGAGGAGGCTTTTGTTGGACTCTCTTAGGTTTTCAAGGTATAGAATCAAATTGTCTGCAAAAAGAAATAGTTTAATTTCTTCTTTTTCTATTTGGATACACCTGATTTCCTTCTCTTGCCTGATTGCTCTGGCAAGGACTTCCAGCACTATGTAGAACAGGAGAGTGAGAGTGGGCATCCTTGTCTTGTTTCCGTTCTCAGGGGAAATGCTTCCAACTTATGCCCATTGAGCAAAATGTTGGCTGTGGGTTTATCATAGATGATTCTTACTGGTTTTAGCAATATTCCTTTTATGCCTAGGTATTCAAGGGTTTTTTTAATCAAGAAGGGATCCTGGGTTTAGTTGAATGTTTTTTCTGCATCTAATGATATAATCAAGTGGTCCTTATTTTTGTATGTGTTTATGTACTGAATTATGTTTATGATCTTGCGAATGTGGAACCAGCCCTGCATCCTAGGAATGAAGCCCACTTGGTCAAGGTGGGTGATCCTTGAAATGTGTTGTTGAATACAATTTGCTAGAATCTTATTAAGAATTTTTGCATCTCTGTTCATCAAGGAGATTGTCTGTAATTCTCTTTCCGTGTTGAGTCTTTGCGAGGTTTGAGTATCAGTATGATGTTGGCTTTATAGAATAATTTGGGGGAGAATTCCATCTTTCTCAATCATCTGGAATATTTTTGATAGAATTTATGTCAATTCCTTCCTGTATGTTGTAGGTTCTGCTGGAAAGCCATTTTGTGTGGACCTTTTTTGGTGGGTAGATTCCTTATGACGAATTGACTTCCTTGATTGTCATTGGTCTGTTCAGAGTTTCAGTTTCTTCTTGTTTCAACCTTGGGAGGTTGTGTGATATCACGTTTCCTTTAGATTTTCAAGTTTATTTGCATACAGGTGAGCATAGTAATCTCTGATAATCTTTTTTTTTTTTTTTTTTTTTTTTTGAGTTGGAGTCTCACTCTGTCGCCCAGACTGGAGTGCAGTGGCCGCTCCCAGCCACCGCAGCCTCAACCTGCTGGGCTCCGGCGATCCTTCCGCCTCAGCCTACCAAGTAGCTGGAACTACAGGTGTGCACTACTATGCCTGGCTGATTTTTGATTTATTGTAGAGAAGAGGTCTCGCCAACTTGCCCAGGCAGGTCTTGAACCCGCGGGCTTAGGCAATCCACTCACCTCAGCCTCCCATCTGATAATCTTTTAATTTATTTGGGGTCAGTTGTGATTTTGCCTTTTGTGTTTGTGTTTCTAACTGGCTTATTTGTACATTCTCTCTCTTTTTTTTAGTCAATCTGTCCATGGGTCTATCAATCTTATTTATCCTTTCAAAGAACCAGCTTTTTTTGTTGTTGTTGATGTTTTTCCATGCTATTTTTACCTTCTATTCCCTGCCATTGCAATTTTTGTCTTGGTGATCTGGATTCTTCCGCTGAAGTTAGGATTTTGGAGGTCTTACCTGTCCAGCTCCCTTAGATATAACATTAAGCTGTTTATTTGTGATCTTTCTGCTTTTTTGACGTGTATATGCAATGCTATGAATTTTCCTTTTAACACTGATTTGATGCCATCCCAGAGATTCCGACAAGATGTGTCATGGTTTTCATTTGTTTCCAGTAATGTTTTTATTTTTGT
Source organism: Tarsius wallacei (assembly GCA_963574415.1). Taxonomy (NCBI): domain Eukaryota; kingdom Metazoa; phylum Chordata; class Mammalia; order Primates; family Tarsiidae; genus Tarsius; species Tarsius wallacei. The sequence continues at coordinate 13,386 of CAUYQG010024317.1, read as the reverse complement.
CTTGATTTCCATGTTGATCCAGAAGTCATTCATCAGCATATTATTTATGTATGTGTCTTTGTGTGTTTCGGGGGAATCTTATTGGTGGCAATATTTATTTTTATTCTACTGTGATGATGGAAGATGCATGGCATTATTTCAATCATTTGGAATTTGTTTAGGCTTAATTTATGTCAAGAATATGATTGATCTTGGAGTATGTTCCATGTGCTGATGAGTAGAATGTACACTCTGTAGTTGTTGGGTGTAGTGTTCTATACATGTCTCAAGTCCACTTGATCAAGTGTGGAGTTGATATTCCAGATGTCCTTATTGATTTTTTTGCTTCAATGATCTATCTAGAGCTGTTAGTGGGGTATTTAGATCTCCAACTATGATTGTGTGAGAATCAACGTCCTCTCATAGTTTACTTAGTAGTTATTCATAAAACATGGTGCTTCTGTGTTGGGTGCATATATGTTTAAGATGGATATTTCTTGCTGATTGATTGAGTCTTTTATCTTTTATCATTATTTAGTATACTTTTTAACTTTTGATGGCTTGAAAGTTGCTTTGCCTGATATTAGAATTGCTACTCCTACCTTCTTCTGTTTTCCATTCTCCTGAAAGTTTTTTTTTTTTTTTTGAGTTGGAGTCTCACTCTGTCGCCCAGACTGGAGTGCAGTGGCTGCTCCCGGCCACCACAGCCTCGACCTGCTGGGCTCCAGCGATCCTTCCGCCTCAGTCTTCCAAGTAGCTGGAACTACAGGTGCACGCTACCACGCCCGGCTAATTTTTTGATTTATTGTAGAGATGAGGTCTCGCTTACCCAGGCAGGTCTCGAACCCGCGGGCTCAGGCAATCCACTCACCTCAGCCTCCCAAAGGCGCAGGATTACAGGCTGAGCCACCGAGCCCGGCTTGAAAGTTGTTTTTTTTTTCAGCCTCCAACTTTGAGTCTGTGGGTGTCCTTTGCAAGGAGATGAGTTTCCTGGACAGAGCAGATTGTTGGATCATGCTTTTTTGTCCAGTTTGCCACACTACATTTTTTCAATGGTGCTCCTAGTCCATTCAAGTTCAGGTTGATTGTTGAAATGTGAGAGTTTAATTTCTGTCATGGAACTCTTAGGGAGTTGCTTTGTCTCCTTTTAAGTTTTGTGTTTATATATGCCTGTATTTTCACTTTTGTAGTTTCTCTGTATGCTCTGCTAACTCTGTGTTTGCCTGTACTCTTGTGATGGGTGGGACTATTTTTTTTTCCCTGTGTTCCAGATCTTCTTAAGCATCTTCCATAGGACTGTTTTGCAGGCAGCATATTCTCTTAGGAATTGCATCTCTGTGAAGGTTTTTAATTCCCCTTCACTGATGAAACTTAACTTGGCTGGGTAGGAAATTCTTTGTTGGAATTGCTTATATTTAAGAACATTAAAAGTTGAAGTCCAGTTTCTTCTAGCTTGTAATATTTCTCCAGATAAGTCTCTCTCACTGTTTTTAGGATTTTTCTTTTTATGCTTGCTTTGTTGAGGTGGATTACTATGTGTCTTGGGGTAGGTTTTCTCATGTGATGCCTTGCGAGGGGTCTCTGAATCTCATGTGCTTTAATGGTCATGTCTCTGGCAAGATGCAGAAAGTTGTCTTGGATGAACTCATGGAATGCTTATTTCAAGGTGTTCTCCATTTACCTTTCTGTTTCAGGGATACCAATCAGGCATAGGTGTGGCTTCTTTACATAATTGCGCAACTCTTGAAGGTGTTGCTCCTTCTTTTTAAAAAAATTCTATGTTTTAAACAGATTGAGTTAATTCCATATTTTCATCTTCAAGCTTTGAGATTCTTTCCTCTGCTTGGTTAATTCTGTTTTCTATGCTTATTAGTTTTTTTAAACTATTTTAAGTATGGTCCTCTTTATTTCCATTATTTCAGAATATACTTTTTGGAAATTGGACAACTCTGCTACACTTCATTGTTTTGCTTCTCGTTTCTCTTTGTTCTTGTTCATTTTTGTCTGTTTTCTGTGGCTGTCTTGTAGATAGATCATTTTGAGAGATTTCCAGTGTTTGTGCTCTGATGGCTGTTTTTTAGGGCAGTATCTCATTAGGACTCTGGGGGTTACCTGCATTTTTACATAGATTTTTCCCCGTTTGTGACTGGTCTCTTTTTCTTCTCTATAATTCTGTCACTCAGTGAGAGAGGGAGAAGCATTCACATCTGCTGACTGCTCCACCCTGTGTCAGGATACCATAATTGCAGATTCTCTCTCCCTCTGCCAAAAAAGTCAAATCAGTTTCAGCCACTGTTGTGCTGGAGGGGGTGAAGTGACTCCTCTTAGAATCATTCACCCCTCTTTTTCACCAAGCAGAGTCTCTGACTCTGTCCAAGCCTGGAACAGGAACTGGGAGTGGGACTCCCAGAATCTTGCACCTTTTATTGCTTTCTGGTCTTTGTGTGTACAAAGAAGCCTCTGCTGGCTGCAGGGTATATCAGCAGCTGGGTCCCTACTTTGCCCTGCTTGGCATAAGAGGTGCCAGTCTGCTTCTCCACTAGCTGCTGGTGGCAGGCATGCCAGCCAGATTCACTCTGCAGTAGGATTTCTTTCTGCCTAGGAAGAGGCTGTCAATGTTGCAGCAGCTGGTATGTGGGTCCATTATCCATTTAACTTGGGCTCTGGCTGCTCTCTGCTGTGTCCGAGCCAAAACTCCTCTTGCATGGACCAATGGCTGGTGTATGACCGGGTAAGAACAAACTGACTTGTCTTAGAATAGCTCACCCCTCTCTTTCAGATCCTAGAACAAGAATGGGGGTGGGGCACCCAGAAGTCCACATCTGCCATTGCTTTCTGGTCTCTATATATACAAGGAAACCCCTGCGGGGTCCAGGGTGTATAAGTGGCTGGGTCCCCACTCTGCCCTGCTTTGCACAAGAAGTCCTGGTCTGCTGCTCCACTAGCTACTGGCAGTGAGCATGCCAACCAGATACACCCTGCAGGGGGATCTCTTCCTGCCTGGGAAGCGGCCACCATGGTGGCAGTGGGTAGTGGGTGGGTCCATTACCCATTTCACTTGGGGGTCCAGTTGCCCCCTGTTGTGTCTTGACCAAAGCTCCTCCCACGTGGAAGAATAACTGGTGTATAAGTGAGTAGGCGGTGAACTGACTTGACATCTTAGAATCACTCACTACTCTCCTTCCCCAGTTAGAGTTTCTGGCTCTGTCTGATCCTGGATCAAGATGGGGGGTGGAGTGCCTGGGATTCTGCACCTGCCATTGCTTTCTGGTTTGTGTGTGTACAAAGAGTCCCTTGCTGGATGCAGGGTATACCAGCAGCTAGATCCCTACTCTCTGACCCCCTGCTCAGCATGAGAAACATTGGTCTGTTTCTCCACTAGCTGCCGGCAGTGGGCAAGCTAGCCAGCATGACTGCAGGAGGTTTTATTCCTGCCTGGGAAGAGCTGCCATAGCAGTAGTCACCAGTGGATGGCTTTGTTTTCCATTTCTCTTGGGATCTAGTTGCCTCCTGCCGTGTCCTAGCCAAGTTCCTCCTGCATGAGACTGACAGCTTGCATACAGATGGGAGAGGGTGAACTGACTGGAAAAGTCTTAGAATCACTTACTCTTTTTCTTCACTGAGCAGGACTTCTACCTTTGTCTAAGCCTGAAACAAGACAGTGTGTGAGAAGTCTAGAGTCCTGCATCTGCCACTGTTCTCTGGTCTCTGTGTGCTCAAAGAGACCTCCACTGGGCATGGATATATTACCCGCCCAAAAGTGTTCAGGGAATCTCAGTCAATTGGTGACTGTCTCCTCACTCTTCATCTTGTTAGGTGAAAGAGGTGACGGTCTGCTGCTGCATGGTGGCCATCTTGGATCTGCCTAGCTTTAGATTATTTATGATGGCACAATCCACCGTTTTTAAAATTTTGTCAATATTTTTTAATATATCTATAAAATAATTTCTCAGAAGTATGATTAAACAATTATAAGTTACAATGTAAAGATAACTTTTAGTGATGTCAGTTATCCTAAAAATTCACTATTTTCCTCCACTCATGAAATTCTCTTTCAAAAACTAAATTATTATAAGCATTTGTGTCTATATATAGACCTTTTACTATCTTCCATATATATGATCATTACTATTAATATTTTAAAACTATAATTGCTTTATAGTATAATTGGAACATTTTATTTTCAATAATTATTTATTTTCTTGTAAAATTTATTATTTTTCCATATAAAATTTGGGGTCAGTTTGATTATTTTCCTTTCCCTTGCAATGTAAGAACACATTATATTTGTAGACATTAGTTGATTATTAACTTCTTTGAGGTGAACAGAAATCATTATGATGTTGATTTTTCTTAACAAAGAATAATCTATGTATTTCTATTTGCTGTCTTCTTTTGTATCCCTCAGTATTAACACTGTTTTCCTGTAGATACTACAAATATTTTTTTTCTAGATTTATAAAATCTATTCTGTTGACATTGTAAATGGAGTCTTTTTATGTCATTACATATTCTAAATGTTTGATTTTGGGATTAACAATATATAATATGCAAATTGAAATGCATATAACAAGTATAATGTATGCCAATGTACAATATATTTTTATATTAGAAGTTCTGGGAAAAGAACATTTTATAATATGTAAAAGAATGTTTATTAGTCAGGATACTCTACTGCTGGTATCAGAAAAAACTACTCAAAACACCTTAACCATTGTTGCCATTCCTATAAAAACAACATAAAGGGTATAGAAAGACAATTGAATTAGTAGGCAATGTTTAAAGGGCCGATGGAACTTATAGTGGTAATAATTTGTTGAGTTAGTTGTTTGTTTTTATCAATTTTCACCTGACACATGAATAAATGAAATTATCCAAGGCTGAAGTATTTTTATGTGGAAATGGAGAAATCACAAAGTAGCAAGAGAGACTGGGAAAGAGGCAAGAGAATGATTGAAATAATGAGCTTTGCATTCTAAACTGGACTAGGGAAGAGCAGGAACACAAGAACTGTCTAATAGGATGCAATCTCCATGAAGTAGGAGGACAGGTGTAGCACGAGTAATTGAGCAAGCAATATAGTAGGTGGCGAAAATGAAAGAGAGAATGAAATTCTGAAATTCTGAATTAGTGATTTCAGAGATCAAGATGTGTTGGTTGATGAGACTTTTCAGTGAGTAGAGGTAGAAATAGAGCTGAAATGATAATTGGAAATGAGGTCATGAGAACAAGATGTTTGATAATCCAAAACTTTAAGACCACTCTGTCTATGGCAAACTTAGATATAGAAAGAATTTTCAGTGACTGAAGGAAAAGAACACTGGCTAGTAGCTCTCTGTGATGAGGAAAAACAGATGCTAAATAGCCCTATGATATGTATGTCAAAGGAACATATACTTTCAGAAGGATGGATCTGTATTGCTCTGAAAAAAATGTATGAGATGAGGGGGACAAGAATCTTATCTCTCAAATTTTCAGTAAGTGAAATATGGTAAACAATATGATTTCTGTCACACAGTTCAACATTTTTAAAGAATTTCATATAAATGTAATTGTGCATAGGTTGTCTTTGATTTCTGGCATCTCTCACTTAGAAAGATGCTTTTGCAATTTATCTATGTATCTACAGTGTCTTGCTGATTTCTTTTAACTGCTGAATAAGATTCTGCAGTATTAATATACCACAGTTCATCAGTTGAGTTTTTGAGTTGATTCCAATTTTTGATATGATAAATTATGCTAAAATAATACTCTGAATACAAGTATTTTTGTAATGTATGCTTACACTTTCCTTGGATAAATAGCTAAGAAGGTGACTTCTCCATCAAATATAGTAGGTGTTATGTTTACTTTTTAAGGAACTGCTAAACTGTTTTTGAAAATAACTTTTCTCTCATCAATGTATGAAAGTTTCAGTTGTTCCACATCTTTACCAATACTTATTTGCCTCTTGTATATCTTCTTTTATGAAGTAACTGTTAAATATTATACACATTTTTAAATTTAAATTTAAATTTCGACTCTATCTCTACTCACTAAAAATTTCATCAGCCATCTTGATCTCTAATCTTTACTTCTTTTATTGGAAATTCACTAATATGAAATAGTTATTTGACTTTTTAAACAAGGAGAAAGATGGCAGATCAAAGATTACAAATTCTGCCTTGTAGACCCAGAATCCAGACTTGCCCCCATAGACCTTCTTGCCAACCTAACCTCTGTGGATTCTAGCTCCAGGCCTATTTCCACAGACCCAGGCTCCAGGATTGTCCAAGTGGACCCTGGCACACCAGGCCAGCCTTCAGAGATTCAGATATCATATCTTCTCACCTGTAGACTCTAGCAGCATACCGCCCTAGAGACTCTACCAGCCAGTCTGCCCAGAATTTCTGGCTGGTAAAGGGTTGTCCCTACTAAAGCCAGTCTGTAAAGACTGAAAGAAGTGACTGCTTTCAAATATGTAGACACCAATGCAGATTTTCTGGCAAGATGCAGACAGGACAGGTTGTACTGTTGGAGTCTCTGCAAAAGTGAATGTCTATAAAGACTCTCACTTTTCCCAGGGTGGCTGCTGCTGCCACTGCCAGCCCGCTCCTTGGCCAGCCATGCAGGCCTGCAGGCTAGAAGACTCCGGCCCCACACACCGCTCGGCCACAACCAGCTGTGCTTGTCCATGGGCTGGAGGCCCTTGGTTCCACACACTGTTCTGCCTGCTGTGGCCATCACTGCTGCCACTGCCCTGCTCAGTGTGGTCCTCACTCCCATCCCCATGGAGCTCCAGGCTCTCTCATGGCTGCATCACCCTGCCCTGCCCCAAGCCACTCCTCGCTATGCAGACTTGCAGCACCCAGCTGTCTCACACTCTGCCTCCCCCATCTTGGCCCCAGGTGTAGCAGGACCAGAGATCAGCTGGAGCCCCAAGACCAGGCAGAGACCTGCATTGCCCTGCCCAGCTCTACCCAGCTCCACCCAGCTCCACCCAGCCTCCAACTTGGGACCTAAGGTAATCGCATCAAACTGGGAGAGACAGAAGCCCCTCCCCCATGCTAGATCAGACACAGGTACAGGTCAGATCTGAGTGGCAGACTTGACAGGCAGCAAGTTGACTGAGTCCAGATCTGATCCACCCTCCTTCCAAAGCAGGCCTGGGGCATCTGACCCTAGCTGTGAGCAACCCTACAAGCCTGCAATGAGAGCTAGAGGTCAGAGCTGAAAGGACATTGAACTTACAGGAACAATTCCAGAGCGAGTCTGGTTCCTTGTTTTTATTTTTTATATTCTTTGTCTGTTTTTTTTATTCATTTTTTTCCCCTTTTCTCTCTCTTCTCATTGTTATTGATAACGTTTTCATACTTGGTTTGTTTCTGTTATTTTACTAATTTTTTTTCTTTAGACTTCCTGTTTGTGGAGGGGAATAATACATCAACAGGGAGGTTAGTTGGCTTGTGTGTTTGTAAGATTGTCTGTATATTTTAGGGTTTTTTTTTTTTTAATCTTTTCAGTCTCTGTGTCTCTCTTCATTTGTTGGTCGGTACTTTTGTCTGTTTTCCCTCTTATTCTTCTCTCTCTCCACCTTCCTCTTCTACCCCCCCTTCCCTATTCCTTTCTTTTCCTTTCTCTGACCTCATTTTGCTTTCAGGGATCAAACAAATACCCCCTCTCCATGGACAGATTGCAAGGCAGTGGGTAGTGGGTTCCAGGGTACCCATACACCTGTGATGGATATTGGGATCTGCAGATAGATTTTGAATTGCAGCTTCCCCCTCAATTAAATCTCAAAACTGCAAAAAAGGACAGCCCCCAACCCATAGTCCAGCTTCAGAATTGAACAAAGTCAGAGGATTCACATAAAGAAGAATAGGAGATTGAGCAAACAGAAGTGAAAGCAACTCCGACATCCCTGAAAAATAGAATTAAAGAAGAGGGGAAAAAAAGGAAAAAATGAGGAGGAAAATCTACACAAATGAAGAAAAACCAAAAGAAGAATATAGGTCTCACACAGGCCCTTGGGAGGTCAGACACTGAGAAGACAGATGTTGGAATGCAAACAATTAAGAGCCCCCAGAATGACTAGTCACATACTACAAACCCAGACATCAAGACATTAATAGAGAGAATAAAAAGAATTGAGGAGAGATGAGAGGAAAATAAGGAGTTGATAACTGAGATAACAGCAATAAAGAAGACTGTGATTGAAATAAATAACAAGCTAATAAGCATGGAAAGCAGAATTAAACAAGCAGAAGAAAGATTCTCAGAGCTTGAGGACCAAAACATAGAACCAACCTAAACAGTCAAAAACATAGAAAAGAAGCTTAAAAGGACAGAACAAAACCTTTAAGAGATGAACAATTATTTCAAGAGGCCAAACCTAAGAGTAATTGGACTTCCTGAGGCAGAAAGAGAGACAGAGACCACCCTGGAACAAACATTCCTTGAAATTATTCAAGAAAATTTCCCTCATCTCATCAGTGATGCGAAAATTCAAACACAAGAGATTCAGAGAACCCCTGCAAGACAACAAATGAGAAGACCAACTCTCAGACACATAATAATTCACCTAAACAAAGTAGGTATAAGAGAAAAAATCCTGAAGGCAGCAAGAAAAAAAGGTCAGACTACCTACTAGAAGACCAATTAGAATAGCCGCAGATTAATCCGCAGAAACACTTCAAGCTAGGGGAGCTTGGAGCCCAATCTTCAAAGTTCTCAAAGATAAACAATTTCAACCAAGAATAACCCTACCCAGCTAAGCTAAGCTCCATCAGTGAGGGAGAATTAAAATATTTCCTAGACATCCAATCCCTAAGAACTTACGCTGCCTCTAGACCATCTCTACAAGAAACACTTAAGAAAGTATTAAACACAGAAGAAAAGGGAAAAAGAATGACAATGTTCTTCACAAGAGTACAGGAAAAAGATTGAAAACACACATGAATCAACCCAAAAATCAAAAGAAGGACAACAAAAAAACAGGAACAACAACAACAACAATCTCATGACAGGGATAAACTCTCACATTTCAATAATTAGCCTGAATGTGAATGGACAAAATGCACCACTGAAAAGGAATAGAATGGCAAAATGAATAAAATATCATGAAGCAACAATATATTGTCTCCAAGAGACTCATCTCACCAGAAAGAACACTCATGACTCAAAGTAAGAGGATGGGAAGCAAAATTTCAGGCAAATGGAACACACAAAAAAGTAGGAGTTGCAATCTTAATTTCAGACAAAATACCCTTTAAGCTATCAAAAATTTAAAAAGATACAGAAGGTCACTACATAATGCTAAAAGGTTCAATCCATCAATAAGAAATAGCCATCCTAAACATATATGCACCTAATATAGAAGCACCAACTTTCATAAAGTAGCTTCTAGGCAAACTTTAAAATGATGTTGATTCTAATACTATCATAGCTGGGGACTTTAGTACCCCACTCACAGGCCTAGACAGATCATCAGGTCAAAAAATCAGCAAGGAGATCCAAAACCTCAATGTGACTCTCGGCCAAATGGACTTAATTGATATCTACAGAACACTCCGCCCAATGACCATAGAATATACATTCTATTCATCACCACATGAAACGTACTCTAAGATTGACCACATCCTTGGCCATAAATCAAGCATAAACAAATTTCATAAGATTGAAATTTTGCCATGCATCTTCTCAGACTACAGTGGAATAAAAATAAATATCAACACCAACAAGGTGCCCCCAAAGCCCACAAAGACATAGCCATTAAACGGCATGATGCTAAGCAACTCCTGGGTCAACATGGAAATCAAAACAGAGATTAAAAAATACCCAGAATCAAAAAAATGTGGTACATATACACGATGGAATATTACGCAGCCATAAAGAAGAATGAAATCATGAATTTCGCAGCAACCTGGATGGAACTAGAGTCCATAATACTGAGTGACCTCTCACAAAAACAAAAAACTAAGTATCCCATGTTCTCACTCATATCGTAGACCTTGATCATCCACCGTATTACCCCAAGAAAATGACTGACAGTGGTGGGAAACTGGGGGGGGGGGGAGGGGGAGGGGGATAGGATTAATGGTGGTGGGTATCTGTCTGGGGATGGGGAGACACCTCTTATCAACAAGGGTACCTGAACGAAACATTTTTGTATGCCTAACCCCTAACTGTACCCTACAATAACATACTAAATAAAATAAAATAAAAAATAAAAAAAAATAAAAAAAAGAATTCAAAAACTATAAAAAAAAAAAATACATTTAGCAGCAGGGTGCAGTGGCTCAAGCCTGTAATCCCAGGACTTTGGGAGCCTGGGGCTTCGAGACCAGCCTAGACAACTTGGCGAGACCTCATCTCTACAATCAATCAAAAAATAAGCTGGGCATGGTGGCACATGCCTGTAGCTCCAGTTACTTGGAAGGCTGAGGTGGAAGGATAGCCTGAGCCCAGCAGGTCGAGGTTGTGATGGCCGTGAGTGTGCCACTACACTCCACCCTGGGTGACAGAGTGAGACTCCGACTCAAAAAAAAAGAAAATACAGTTAGTACACCTAGCCTACAAACATGCTAGCTTAGCACAGCTGACCTTGCAAATGTGCTCAGGACACTTGCATCAGAAGGGCAAACTCATCTACCACAAGGCCTATTTTATAATAAAGTGTTGAATTCCTTGTGTTTTGTTTTGGGGTTTTTTTGCCTAGCATCATGAGAGTCTCATACTACATATCACTAACTCCTCCAAAAAATCAAAATTCAAGCTTTGAAGTATGGTTTCTACTGATTACATCTTGCTTTTGCACCATTATAAAGTCAAAAAATCCTAAGTCAAACTACAGTAAGTTGGAGACTGTCTATATCAAAAAACCTCAATAAAATCCACAATAAAATAAAATCTAATATTTCATATGACTGCATGGTCTGGTATTTATCAAAATGCAAATGGCCTGACATAGGGGCTCACGCCTATAATATCAGCATTTTGGGAGGCCAAAGCAGGATTGCTTGAGCCCAGGAGTTCGAGATCAGTCTAGGCAATATGACATAAGCACGTCTCCACAAAAAACAATACAAAAATTAGTTGGGCTTGGTGGCACATGTTTGTATTAGCTACTCAGGAGGCTGAGGTGGGAGAATCTCTTCGGCCCAGAAGATCAAGGCTGCAGTGAACAATGATCATGCCACTGCACTCCAACATAAGCAGCAGAGTAAAAAAATTTTCAAAAAAAAATTCCAAATATAGTTTATATTATTGTATTTAAGCCAAAGAAAAATAAATCGTATCACTAGCATAGGAACCACTCCTACCCTTTCAACTCTTGTTTCAAGAGATGCATTCTGCTAGAGAAATGATGATAAAAATATGATCCTGAATCCATAATTTTAAGTGTAAAGTCAATTTAAAAACCATAACTTTACATGAATATATGATTGCATTGCTATGTCAATATGGATTTCAAAATGTATTCTGCATAATTTTTATTGACCACACCTGCTAATGTTTCAATGACTTTCTCAAAACCATCTGGCACCGTTTTTGTAATGTAATACAGAAAGTTGAAAACGAGTTTCAGTATATAATTCTACAGCCAAGTGTTTGTTAACAACAGACTTAATGAAAGTAGCCAAGTGTGTATTTGCAGACTGGAAGATCAAAGCTGCCGTTGTGCTGTAAGCTTACATATTTTGTTATACAAGCATATTTGGTTTAAATTGGGTTAAAATTGCTGCCAACTGGTAATATTTTTAGACAGTTTGTATAACTGGCAGGAACATGCTGAAAATGTCAATAAGAACTCCGTCCCACCACAGACACTGCTTCTGCAATAGAATACCCAGGTGCCGTTTTAACAAAGATCTTGTTAATTTGATGAATGCCAGATCAGTTGGGCTAAGCCTTCATGATCCATCTAAGTTTAATTAAATCAGTCACACTTGCCAAATTAATACAGAGAAAATTTGGAAGTTTGGGTCTTTATCTTTGCCATCAAGATATGCAAATGCATTCGGTCACTTAAAAAGTGCCAACAGCCGGGATCGGTGGCTCAGCCTGTAATCCCATGCCTTGGGAGGCTGAGGTGAGTGGATTGCCTGAGCTGGCGGGTTCGAGACCCGCCTGGGCAGGTGAAACCTCATCTCTACAATAAATCAAAAAAATTGGTGGCCGGGAGCGGCCACTGCACTCCAGCCTGGGCGACGGAGTGAGACGCCAACTCGAAAAAAAAAAAAAGTGCCAACAACAAAAACACACAGTTTATTGTCTTCTCTCTATATGCCAGACACAATGCTACATATTTCTCATGCACTGACTCACTGTCCTTGATAATTTGGGGGTATAGATGGCTAACTTATTTGAGAAATGAGGAAACAGAGATGTGGAGGGAGTAAGAAGTCATCTGTTGAAGGTCACCTGGCTAATAGCAGCTACAACTGAGCGTCAAACTCCCAAAACACAGCTCCGGCCCCCTCTCTCCCATACACATTTTCCCTGATGGAGACCAAGGAAATATTACCCTAAAGATGCAGTCAGCATAAACGCATGCAGCATATAAGTTTAAGAACTCAAGATTACCTCAGAGTTTAGCAATACCGCAGTCTACCTCATTAGATCTTCCTAATTTGAATTTTTAAATAGTTTATTGTAGTGTTTTGACAATAATCATAAAGCATTATTTTTATTTCAAATCAAAGACCAATCCTTCTTAGAACCTTTGCAAAATTCTTTTTTTTTTTTTTTTGAGTTGGAGTCTCAAGCCAGGCTGGAGTGCAACGGCACCCTCACAGCCCACCGCAGCCTCTACCTGCTAGGCTTAGGTGATCCTTCCACCTGAGACTTCCCAGAAGCTGGAACTACAGGTATGTGCCACCATGCCTGGCTAATTTTTCTTGATGTATTGTGGAGATGAGGTCTTGCCAAGTTGTCTGGGCTGATCTCGAAACCCTTGGACTCAGGCATTCCCCTCACCTTGGTTTAAATTTTTTTTTTTCATTTTAAACATATTTTTTATTTTAAAATTGTGGGGCACAGTTAAGGGTTAGGTTTACAAATATGCATCGTTCAGGCACCCTTGTTGATAAGGGGTGTCTCCCCGTCCCCAGACAGATATTGACTACTGTTAGTCCCACCTCCCTTCCCCTCCTTACCCCCCCCCATAGTTTCCCACACTGTCAGTACCTTTCTTACAGTATTATGATAGATGTTCAAGGTCCCTATATGAGTGAGAACATGTGATACTCAGATCTTTGTTTCTGTGAGAGATCACTCAGTATTATAGACTCTAGTTCCATCCAGGTTGCTGCGAAATTCATGATTTTGTTCTTTTTTATGGCTGCATAGTATTCCATCTTGTATATGTACCACATTTTTTTAATCCAGTCCACTCTTGATGGACAGCATGGTTGGTTCCAGGTCCTT
>CAUYQG010024312.1:0-38835 GCA_963574415.1 Tarsius wallacei | reverse complement strand
GTTGTCAAGTGTGTTTCCATATAGTTGTACATAGTAATCTCTGACAATCTTTTGTATTTCTTTGGGGTCAGTTGTGATTTGATCTTTTGTATTTCTGGTTGTGCTGTAGTCTCTGTTGATTCTGTGCTCTACTGTTCTCTTGGAAAGTGTGCAGTCATTCTTTTTTTTTTTAAGTAAGCTGAACCACAGAAAAACAGTCTCTGAGGCACAGCCAAGCTGTAAAATCCCCAGTGGAAATGCAGATCACAATTGCCTGGAATACTTTCAATAGGATTGGTATCAGCTCCTCCTTGTATGTTTTGTGGAATTCTGCTGGAAAGTCATCCGGTTCAGGGCTTTTTATTCTAGGTAGTTTTCATATGACAGAGTCACTTTCCTGGGTTGTTATTGGTCTATTTAGTGTCTTGTATTTTCTTGTTTCAACCTGGGTAAGTGGTGTGATGTCAGAAAATCCTCCATTTCATTTAGGTTGTCAAGTGTGTTTCCATATAGTTGTACATAGTAATCTCTGACAATCTTTTGTATTTCTTTGGGGTCAGTTGTGATTTGATCTTTTGTATTTCTGGTTGTGTTTATTTGGGCTTTTTCTCTCTTTTTCTTGGTCATTCTGGATAGGGGTCCATTAATCTTGTTAATTCTATCAAAGAACCAACTTTTTGTTTTGTTGATGTTTTCTATGATATTTTTGTCTTCTAGTCCCATATTTGGGCTCCTATTTTGGTGATTTGGATTTTTCTTCTAAAGTCGGGGTTTTGTTGGTCTTCTTTTTCTAGCTCCCGTAGGTGATTTTTTAGGCTCTCCACTTGTGATCTTTCTGTTTTCTTGATGTGTGCTCATAGGGATATAAATTCGCCTCTTAGAACTGATTTCATGGGATCTCAGAGGTTTTGGTAAGATGTTTCTTCATTTTCATTTGTTTCCAGGAATCTTTTAATTTCTGCTTTGGTTTCAGTGTTGACCTAGTAGTTGTTCAACATCATGCTGTTTAGTGCCCATGTCTTTGTGGACTTTGGGGAAATTTTATTGGTGTTGATATTTATTTTTATTCGACTGTGGTCTGAGAATGTGCATGACAAGATTTCAACCTTATGGAATTTGTTTATGCTTTATTTATGTCCAAGGATGTGATCGATCATGGAGTATGTTCCATGTGGTGATGAGTAGAATGTATATTCTGTGGGTTTTGGGTAGAATAATCTGTAAGTATCTATTAAGTCCATTTGGTTGAGTGTCAAGTTTAGGGTTTAAATCTCCCTGTTGATTTTTGCCTCAATGATCTATCTAGGGCTGTTAGTGGCATATTCAAGTCTCCTGCTATAATAGTGTTAGAGTCAATATCTTTTAAAAATTTACTTAGTAGTCGCTTTATAAATGCTGGTGCTCCTGTGTTGGGTGCATATATGTTTAGGATGGATATTTCTTGTTGGTGGATTAAACCTTTTATCATTATGTAGTATGCTTTTGCATCTTTTTAAAATTTTTGATAGCTTAAATGTTGTTTTGTCTGATATTAAGATTACAACTCCTGCCTTCTTTTGTGATCCATTTGCCTAGAAACTCGTTTTCCATTTTTTAACTTTAAGTCTGTGTGCATCCCTTATAGTGAGATGAGTCTCCTGGATGCAGCAAATAATTGGGCCATGGTTTCTTATCCAGTTTGTCATTCTGTGCCTTTTCAGTGGTGCATTTGGTCCATTCACATTCAGACTGATTATTGAAATGTGACTGTTTAATCATGTCATGAGGTTCTTATAAGGTTTTTTCTTTGTTTGCTTGTTTTCTTTTGGCTTTGGAGTTGATGTATGTATGTATGTCTGTGTTTTCAAGTTTGTTGTTGTGCTGTAGTCTCTGTTGATTCTGTGCTCTACTGTTCTCTTGGAAAGTGTGCAGTCATTCTTTTTTTTTTTTTTTTTGTTTTTTATGTTCTTAATACCTTTTAAGTATCTCCTGTAGAGCTGATCTGGAAGCTGCATAATCTCTTAGGGATTGGATGTCTGGGAAGGATTTTAATTCTCCATCACGGATGAAGCTGAGTTTGGCTGCATAGGAAATTCTTGGTTGAAATTGTTTATCTTTGAGGACTTTGAATATAGGGATCCAGTCCCTTCTTGCTTGTAGTGTTTCTGCCAATAGGTCTGCTGCAATCCTGATTGGTTTTCTCTGATAGGTAGTCTGAGCTTTCTCTCTTACGGCCTTTAGGATTTTTTCTTTTGTGCCTATTGTGTCAGTGTATTACTATGTGTCTAGGGGTTGGTATTCTCATCTGATGTCTTGTGGGGATTCTCTGTATCTCTTGTGCTTGACTGGTCATATCTCTGGTGCGATGGGGAAAGTTTTCTTGGATTACTTCCTGGAATACTTGCTCCATGGTGTTCTCCATTTCCCCTTCTTCTTCTGGGATACCAATCAGGCGTAGGTTCAGCCTCTTGATATAACTGCACATTTCTTATAAGCTTTGTTCTTCTTTCTGAGTTTTCTTTCTACGTTTTTTACAGATTGGGTTAACTCCATGTTCTGGTCTTCAAGTTCTGAGATTCATTCTCCAGCTAGATTAATTCTGCTTTCCATGCTTGTCATCTTGTTATTTATTTCCTTGATGAAATTCTTTATTGCCAAAATCTCTGTTACAAGTTCTGTCAGTGTTGCATCTTGTCTTTCTTGAGTCTTATTCACTGTTTCCATCCATTCCCTAATCCCTATTGTCTTCTAAGGTCATTCATTGGTGATTGCCATTGTTTGAACACCAAGGTCTCATTTTACAGGAGTTTTGTCTTTGGTACACTTGAAATTGCCTGTGGTCTTCCTTTGGTTTTTCCTCATGCTTTTCTCTTTAGTTCTGTTATTCATTGTCAGTGGGAGTCTTTCCCTTCTGATGTTTGCTCAGTCCTCTATTCTTCCCTGATCCAGTCCTCTATTCTTCCTCTGGATTTGTTCTATTTTGAAATAAGATGGTGGATGGGAAGCTTTGCTGTCTCTTATAGTTTTTGAAATTTGAATAAAGTAGTAGATGGAGTGCTAGGATTCAGAAACGACTTGCAAATTAAAATGTTCACTTACTGTGGTATGTGTTTTCTAAGACCCACTCCTCACCACCTTTCTATATGATGATGCAAAGCAGAAACCAATGCAAAAAAAGATTGTATACACACACACACAGACATACACACACACACCCCAAAACAAACTGGAATAACAACAAAGTGAAACAAAACAAACAACAACATAAAACCAAGAAAACTAACCACACACACACATGCCTAGCACAAAGTGAATAAAAAAGAAAAACAAAAAGACTGGAGGGAGGGAGAAATAAAAAAGGAATTCAGGTCCAGCCCTCACATATATATTGACACACACCTTAAACTATAAAAAATGAAAATAAAAAAACCCAGAAGAAAAAAAGAGCAAAAACAAACCAACAATAACAACAAAATTGAAAGATGAACACTCAATCATTCACATAAACATACAAACAGAAAATGACAAATAAAATAAGAAAGAAACAGAATAAGAAAAACAATGTTGGAGGGATGCAGATTAAACCCTCACATGTGCGTTCATGCACAAAGAAAAAATATTTTAAAAATAGATGAACTAACAAACAGTCGAATAATTTTAACAAATTAAAAACTATAAAATTTTTTAAAAAGAAAAAGAAACCTTCCCTCTTGTGGCAAGCTCTGTAATTCTAACCAAGTATCTCCTGTAGAGCCACCTTTTCCACTCTTTCCTCAGTGTCTGGAGCAGGGAAGGAGGAGTCGCAGTGGAGGTGGGTGGAGCTGCAGGCCTCCCCTCCCACTCTCCCACTCTCATATGGTCAGGGAGATCTCCTCTGGTGGGGAGGCATGGATTGTCTCTTCCCCAGGTATATACTCTCACTGGGGTACCCCAGCCAGGTCTATCCTGGAATGGAGTTCTCCTATTGCAACTAACATCCAAGCTCTGCCTGGGTTTGTCCCTCTCAGTTGTCCAGCTATGTAGGTCTGATGTTCAGAGGATTGCTGGGGAGGAGGGGGTTGGGGTCAACCCAGGACTCACTACTGATCTCT
Organism: Tarsius wallacei; assembly: GCA_963574415.1. Taxonomy (NCBI): domain Eukaryota; kingdom Metazoa; phylum Chordata; class Mammalia; order Primates; family Tarsiidae; genus Tarsius; species Tarsius wallacei. The sequence goes on along the minus strand of CAUYQG010024312.1, from coordinate 34,786 downwards.
TTGGAGTCCCCCCTCATCCTTTTCTGGTCACACCCTTTGTACTGTGGCTGAATCAGGATAGGTGGTGGAGCACCTGGAACTCTGCACTCACCACGTCCCTCTGAAGTGTGTGCCTTCAGGATACTCCCTCTGGGTTACACTCAGTCCCTGAGTTCTTGGTCCTCCAGTCTCAGAGATCGGTTCCGTTGCTCCGTGGTGAGACAGTGGGAGCTCTTCCCTGTCCCACCTTCAAGATGGTGGTAGGGTGCTTCTCTTGTCCTCTTCCATGGGACTTTGCCTCTGGACTCCCTCTGCAGCCCCTGCTGCCAGTGCCCTGCCAGGCGTGGAAGTGGTGAGGCAAAGCCAGGAGTCAGCCGTCTCTCCTGCCAATGGTTAGGGAGAGCCTGGGGCGATAGTCTCTCCCTGCTGCTTTCACAGGAAAACTTTTGTCCACCTAAAAAAATGGTGCTTGGTTTCTGCGACCTGGGAGGAGCCACGGACCAAGCAGAGAAGCTGTAGCACCTTCTCTTGTACCAGGGGCCTGGCCACTTGCTCTTGAGCCCCCACTTAGACAGTCTCTCCCAGCATTTTCTTCCCAGGAAGGGTTTTGTTGATTATGGCACATGGCTTCTGCATCCTGGGAATTGCTAGGCTCCAATTCCAGCAGCTGTGGCACCAGCCGCTGCACCAGGCAATCCCTGGCCACTAGCTCCCTAGCCCTCACTGAGTCCAGCACTCACATGCCCACTCGCTCATCAGCACGTTCACAAAATTTTCCGTACACTCACTCACACCAGGACTCGCATAGTCTGACTGGCTCGGTCGTCATCTTTCAGACCTCTCTCGGTAGCTCTTTCATGTGATTTAATTTGCGTTTTCTCAGTGATTAGTGCACTTGACAATTTCACATGCTTATTAAGTCACCTGAGTATGCTGTACTTTGAAATACCTGTTTGTCTTTAGTCTTTTTTGCTATTGAGCAGAGCTCTTGGAGCATCCTGAATACAAGTCCTTTGTTGGATAGAGGTACCTTCCCTCACTCTGTGGCCCACATGACGGTCTCAATCTTGTCATTTGATTAACTGAAATCCTTCATATTTACTGTTCAAGCCACTATTTTTAATGTAAGCAACCCAAAAATTCCCTTTGTGTGCTTTTGTAACCAGTCATCTCTCTCCATCCACGCCCATGCCTCCGGCAATCACCAACCTAATTTCTGTCATGTAGTTTTACCTTTCCAGAATGTCATATAAATAAGATCCTAACATTTTTAGCCTGATGTGTCTTCATTCTTTGACTTCTTTTCTTCTCCTCCCTCTCATGCTACTTTGACATTCAGTCAAAGTCATTTTCTTCATTCTAATGGAAAATTAGGCTCCTTCTTGTGATCTCAGCACTTTGGGAGAGGATCACTTTAACTCCAGAGTTCAAGAACAACCTAGGTAACATAGTGAGAACTTGTCTTTGTAAAACAATACAAAACAATGAGCTGGGCATAGTAGTTTGAGCCCAGAAAGTCAAGGATTCATTGCCCCATGAGGGTGCCACTGCATTCCAGTCTGGGGAACAGAGTGAGATCCTGGCTCAAAAAGATAAAATGACTGATTTTTAACCCCAAAGCATTTATGTACATTATATATAATGAAGATATGCGTTATTGGATATACTTAATTTCTGGACTCATGTGCACTTGTTTCTTTCAGCCACGTGGCATAGGGCCGAGCTATTGAAAGCTGTCTGTCTGATCAATCACAAATGACCCTGACCGAAGGGACAGGCATCAGCCAAAACATCATGCAAGTGCAAGAGAGATGAGTATTGGTTCTGCTTATACGTATTTGCACCCATTCTTGTCTTGTCATTTTCTATACTATTTGCCACTATTTGGTTATCAAAATCAGGGAAAATCTGAAATAGATCAAGGAATATTTTTATCCATGGCTAAAGATACTTGCTTCAGACTTATCTAAAAAGAAGGTCCAGGGGGAGGGGAGCAGGAAAAGACTATAGGTGTTTAGTGGTACTCGAGTCCAAAGAAACTCCTCAGAAAGGAAGGAGGACAGCTCACAGGACAGATATGTTCATGTACTCTAGATCCTAGTTATCTGAGGATTCCTTTTTTGCAAATATGCCTACATGCTACAATGTATCTGTGACCCCAAACTCAATACTTCAGGCTGTTTTTGCTGTCACTCACAGCCACGCTCATGAGCAGAGCAATAGGAAGTTTGTGCTGGCAGACAGGTGCATTCCCAGCTGAGGCGAGGCCAGCTCTGCCTCCTGGTTTCAGCTCGGGCTGAGAACCAATGTCTTTGGCGAGGTCTGTTTTTGCATTTCTCTGCTCATCCCTGGTGATTTCACTATCTAAAATGGTCCCAGACGGAAGTGGTATCTGTTCACTTGCACCTTACATCTATGCACAGGAAGGTCGTGACGTGCCATATGAAGGAATTACGTGTGTTAATTGAATGTCTTTCAGGCATAAGATACAGGGCTGTTGAATATGAGTTTAATGTTCACGAATCAACAATATGTATTTAGAAAGGTGTCTTTCAACAGAGACACACAGAAAGGTCACGTATTGGTCGACTGATGACAGCGTGGTGACCAGAGGCTCACAGGAACTTACGTCTGTATTCCTGCTAGGGACAATAAATAATTCAGTATTTGCTGATTCAGTGTTGATGACAACTTTCTAGAACATAGTTACTGTGAATGATGAGCATGGACTGTATTTATAAATGCAAGAGATATTTTAAAAACTAGCGCAAATGTGTTATAAGTCTAATTTTTAATATTAAAATGAATAGGATTATTAGGGAGAAATTTGTTAACAGCCAGTAGATAATACATTTAATTAATTTTAAGTGTTTACATCACAATACTATTTTAATACCATGAGACCTTCATGCATAGGCGGAAAGCTTGAAACTTCAGATCAGGTATAATGTCGCTACAGAGCTGATATTTACTAATTATCTTGTGCAAACATGGTGGAACTATCTATACCTCCCAGCCATTTAGAATGATAGCAGTCTTCGAGCAAGTGACATACACATTTTTTTTAAACGATTTTTAAGTGAGAAATGGAACTACAGTATACAATATCAGTACTAAAAATAATTTCAATTCGAGGCTGTTGCTATTTGTCTTTTTTTAATATTTGCCCACGGGGGCCAAATTTTTTAAAAAGTGAGTAATTACTTGATTAGTTCTACTAAATATCAAATATGTACCAGTAATTTTGGCATTCAATGCAGCTTCTAATTTTATGTATTAAAAAAGATACCTGGTTTTACACTGACTGTCAGAAGGATTTGCAAATATCTACCCAAGAAGCTGTTGTGAAGTTTTGTCTCACTCGCTTAGTTTCCTCTTGCCTCCAAAATATTTTTGATATTTCAGGGGTATGTTGATTGGTATCATTTATAAATGCACTTGTGCCATTAGGGCTGCTTGGAAGCTTGAAAATGTTTTCGTTTTTCAAAATGCATTTGTAAATGGGATACAGTAAGATTACATACCATATAACATTTTATTTTTTTATATTGTCAGAACTTATGTTAGGGGTGACCATTTATTACTTGGTATTGGCACATGGGTTGGAGTGTTTGCTTAGAAGTAAATGTGAACAACAACAAAAAAATCCTTAGATTAATTTTGGTTTTATATATATGTATATATGAAAATAAAAAAATGTATTTACTCCAGACTATGATCTAGTGATAGACTTTAAAATGCTTAAATATTAACCTTAGAAAATGTAACAAAAACAGGCATCTCATCTTGGTAAAGTACAGCAAACAAGTCTATTCTAAAAAAATACAAAATAAACATTTGTTCAACACTATGAGTTTTTTTTTCCCCTAAATCATCAAGTATTAGTTAACTTAAGTGTTATGTCGGTTGTTCATGTTTTAATCTTATGTCCTTATTATGATAGCCATCCTTGATGACAAGAATTTGGTGTCTGGCAGTCATATATTCAAAAATCCAGATCTACCACTTATTTATTACATTTTATTTGGAAAGTTATTTATATAATTAGGCCTCTATTTTCTCATTATGCTTATCTCACTGTATTTTCATTACTTATTCACTTTTTTTCCCTAGACTGTTACCCCCTCGTAGGTTGAGAAAAACGCTTGATTACTTTTGCCTAATCATAGATTAGCTTTATGGCACAAATTAGCTAATTTGCTTTTTGGATAGAAATAAAATACAGTGAACAAGTATTAGAAAGTGAATAAGTAAAAAAAGAAGACATTGTCTTTCTGTGTGAAAAATATTATTACAAGTTATTATCATAAAATAATTATCTTTAAGACGTATTTCCTTCAAAAAGCCTTTGATTTGTGTACTTTTCCCGGAAGTCATTTTTTAAGCTTTTGCATGTTATTTAAAAATGATAGACTTTTGACATTTTGTTATTTCTATCAAATTATTAAATAATAATGGAAATTATTAATCAAACAATTCAGCTTACACTTTCAAATTTTACATTTATTGCAAAGTTATGAAAAGTAATTTCTTAAGCAAAGCATCTTTTTCATTTCACTGTTTCTTCTCTTGATGCTCAATTAAAATAAACAAATAAAATCAATTATTTTAATATTTATCCTTAGCAAAAGAAGTGACACGTGCTTTTTTGTTTGTTTTTTGAACTGGAGTCACACTCTGTCGCCCAAACTAGAGTGCAGTGGCACACTCACTGCCACCGCAGCCTCAACCTACTGGGCTCAGGTTATCCTTCTGCCTCAGCCTTCCAAGTAGCTGGAAGCACAGACACGTGCCACCACACCTGGTTAATTTTATGATTCATTGAAGAGATGAGGTCTCGCTAATTTGCCTGGGCTGGTCTCGAACCTATGGGTTCAGACAATCCTTTCACCTCAGCCTCCCAAAGTGCTGGGATTATAGGTGTGAGCCACCACTCCCAGCAGACATATGGTTTGAATAGTTATCAGATATATATTTTGTGTTCATTTTTATTGGAATGCTCTGATTCATTTTAATGTGTAGGCTATATAGGTGATCATCTTATCAGATTTCCCACGTGACTAAATTTATTTGATAAAATAATGATTTAGGTTTTAGTATGATTTTTATTAATCTATTTTCAGTAACACTGAGAGGTAATTGGACTAATGTCCAAACCATACATCAGAAGTCCTCACCTTCTGGGGTTTTGTGTTATTTTATTTTTTTGAGTTGGGGTCTCACTCTGTCGCCCAGACTGGAGTGCAGTGGCCGCTTGCGGCCACCGCAGCCTCGACCTGCTGGGCTCCGGCGATCCTACCGCCTCAGCCTTCCGAGTAGCTCGAACTACAGGCGCGCGCTACCACGCCCGGCTAATTTTTTGTTTTATTGTAGAGATGAGGTCTCACCAAGTTGCCCAAGTGGGTCTCGAACCCACGGGCTCTGGCAATTCACTCACCTCGGCCTCCCAAGGCACGGGATTACAGGCTGAGCCACCGAGCCCTGCTTGTGTTATTTTTAAGAGGGCATTTTGATATGCCATGCACACCTGACTGGCTGTCTGACTTATTTCTCCTAACTCTAGTTGGTCATGAATTTTAGTGAATGCAAAGAGAATCCTTGACCTGCTTCTGCTCTGCATCTACGTGATGTGCTTATCATCACTCAAATTGGGAAAATTTCACATTTCCCGTCACCACAGCAGATTTATCCAATCTTCTAGGTCTCTCCAGAAAATGTCTTACATAGAGAAATAATTCAGATAATCCTTCCCTTTCTTTGATAGTTTCATTAAGATAATTAAAGATTATATCACCAGAAAATAAGGAAAGGTGATAGATTACATAAAGGTAGCAAAAAAAGCTTCTACAATGGAAGGAAAGTGCGCGCACACACACACATTCCCCTTTCCTGTTGCCTTAGAATCTGACATGAAATACCAAAGCTCAGGAGAGTGGCTGGTAAGTGTCATAACATGCTGAAGCAAGGTGGCTGCTTGCGTCTTTCCACAACCCTGTCAGGCATTCCCCCGGCAGCCGAGACATGATAGGGAACCAACATGTGTGTAGCAATGGTATTTTTGGCAGAGTTTATATACGTGTTCAGGGATTTGAAGAAATGTGAAGGCTAGAAGTTGGGAGAAGATACCCATAAAATTTTGCAGTGACTGTCCTGCAACAGCAGAGATTAGTAGAGATGAGTACGTTTTCTGCAGGGAAACTTACTCATCTCTACTAATCTCATGTTCACCTCACAGGGACAAAAACATGGCAGAATCTGTCTTGAATGTGTCCCACCAGAGGAAATTACCAGAGTAGAAGAACGGTTCTTCAAGACAGAAATTAAGAAAATGTCACAAGGAGCCCCCGGGCCTTGACAAAGACTATGAATTCATGATGGTCTATGGAAGTCAGCATCTCAAGAACACACAGAAGTACTCCACAGGGAGAGAAGAGACATTCGGAAGGCTTCCACTGCAGAAAGCATTCAGTCAAGACAGCAATATAAAGGACACTCATGGTGTGGTAAGAGCTTTGTCCTTCGGCCTCTTTCCTCTTATTTTTCATCTACTTGTAACCGCCAAGCTCACAGGGAGTGAGACCTGTAAGGTAATAAAGAAAAGGCAAAGAGCAGGTTGTACATCCATCATCTCCAGTCCTTCATTCTCACCAAATTGAGGTTGAGGTTGAGGTATGGGAAAGCAAAGGGAGATGTCGTGAGTGAAATGGAAAGTTGTAGGATTTTAAAATGACTGTGTGGCATTATGATTAACATACAATAAACTGATCATATGTAGAATGTATAGTTTGGTAAGTACCCATTCTATAAATGCCCACTACAATCAAAATGTTAAATTGTCATTCGCCTTCACTTTTCATTTTACCATTTTAGAATCCATCCATCTCTCTGCTTATCATCTGCAGGCAACAACTGATTTTCTTTCTGTCATGAGGATTAGTTTATTTTTTTAGGTTTTTACATCAGTGGAATTGTACAGTTTGCACAATTTTGTTGGCTTCTTTCATTCAGCAAAAATCATTTTCAAAAATATTAATATTATTGCATGAATGGTTTATTAATTTTTTAATGCAGAGTGTTCCATGACATGACTATACTACAGTTTGTTTACCTATACCTTGGTTAAATAGACATTGTGGTTGTATCCTACAATTAAAGCTACTGTGAACACGATAGGGAACCAACACGCGTGTAGCAATGGTATTTTTGGCAGAGTTTATATACTCTGGAAGCAAGAGTGTATGTCTTGCTTTTTAAGAAACTGCAAAACTGTTTTCCAAACGGCTGTACCCCTGACATGCCGAGAAGCAATGACTGAGTTTTCTTTCCATTCCTGCAAGCATCCTATGGTGACAGCCTTTTTCACGTTAGCCATTCTATTCCACTGTGATGTTAACTTGTGTTTTTCTAAGTCATTCGGTTGATTTCTGCATGTTTATTTGCCATTCTTATATCTTTTGTTGTGAAGTATTTTTTTTTCCAAATTTTACTCAATTTTATCGTGTTGTTTGTCCTTTTATTATTGAGATTTAAGAATGCTTTATATTTTCTAGATTAAATCATTCCTGAGAAATGGGAAACAAGAAGGAAATCCAGGGGTATATCTTCAGAAGTTTGGGGTTAGTGAAGAGTCATTCCAACTACTATTTAACTGAACCCTGGTGTCTTCTTTCTCTATGTGTGTGCGCCCAGGTGTGTTTGTGTGTGTGGAGAGAGAGAGAGATTTGTGTTTTTGTTTGTTTTATGCTGGGAGTCACATTTCTTGAAGATTTATCAGTCAGAATTCTTGAGCCTTGGATTGAAGGTGAATCCTTTCGGAGAGATTTGATGGTTCTTATTGCTTCTGCTGGGTTCTTGGAAGTGCTTTAAATATGGAATAATTTTTAAGCTAAATTCTAACTAGATGGATTTTCAAGCCATCCAGTTAGAGTGTACTTAATCTATAAACACTCACATAATCTGTGAATACACAAGTATTCACAAATAACCTACCTCCTTCATAATTAAATAAAGGACAAACATTATCTTTTCTGGATTTTTTAGCCCAATTTGTTTTTTATGAATTGACATGGCTATTAGCTATCTCTAAACTCATAAGAGTGTGAAAAATGTTGATAATAGATGTTTCTCATAACTCACATGCGAGGGGACCAAAAAAAAAAATCCCTTAATTTTCTTTTGGAGAGTAGGATCCTTGTAGTACAGGCCTTTCCCCTAGATTAGTGTTCTAGGAACCCACTGGCCTCAGTGTACCAGCTAGTGTTGTTGTGAGAGGCTACGTTGGGCTTCAGTGAATTCTTTTTGGAGGTTCTTTCAACACGTATGTCCATCATGATGGGTGATTTGCAAGCTCACTTGCCCTCACTGCACCGAGTGTTCGGCAGTTTTTGATCACAAAAGCCATGACCCTCAAGCCCCACCCTCCCTATTTACTTGATCTCATCCCAAGTGACTTTCTGTGGTCATTGTTTCCCCAGATGAAAGAAGCCCTTAAAGGGAATCATTTTGCCAGTATGGAAGAGGTGAAACAGAAAACGGCAGAGGCACTAAAAGTCACCAAAATGGATAAATTTAAAAACTGTTCTAAACAATGGAAAAAGCATCTTGAAAGGTGTGTTGTATCAAACAGAGAGTACTTTGAGAGTGACAGAAGTTTAAACAAGTAGGAATACCCAATTTTTAATAATTTTCAGGTTTTGGGGGCCCGCCTTATACATTCAACATAAGGCTTGCTCTTTAGATGCTTAAAGTGCTGCTAATATAAATAGCAAGAATTCATTTGTTTGTATTTATGGTGTCAAATTGGAAAATATTAAAATATAACTATATACTACCCAGCATAAATTTTATTTACACACACAAACACATATGTACACACCATACATCTATGCTGGGAAGGTTCTGGTTATTCCTCATACAGTTTTACAAACGGGAAGTTTTTCTAAGGAAGTTTTTGAAGAATAGCTAGAGGAATGCTCATTGCAGAATTTTGTATATATTCATGAAAAGGATTAAGAGATAGAACAGAAAGCAACTTAAATACCAAGTAAGAAGGGGCTGTAGACCTGCATTACTGTGCATTAACGTAAGGCGATAGTACATAGGCTATGTAGAATAAATATTGACAAAATGACATTTTGCTAACCATGTTAGAAGTATTAATTCACATAATCCTCGCAACAGCACTGTTCAGTAGTGTCTCCACTTTACTGATGAGGACAGTGAAGCATGAGTTATTTAAGAAATGTCTCCACTGTCACATGGCTCTCGGTTGCTGGAGCAAGGGCTGAGGTTCAAGCAATCTGTGTCTAGTGCACATGTGGCTCAGTTCCTGTCTCTGTTCTCCTCCCTTTATATTGTTATTGTTTTACCATTTTAATTTTAAGATCTATGTTCACTGAGAATGATTAACATTGAAGTTATTAAATAAAAGTATGAGAGCATATACAGTACCATTAAAAATATAAATACTTGTGTGTCTGTGGGTGATCAAGAAAAACACAGGAGGACACGTGGAGTTCTTATCTTTGAATGATGGACTTGTGGGAGATTTTTAAAGTTGTTTTGTTTTTTGCTCCCTTCATTTTCTACAGTGATGATGCATAGAACTATTCCATTGCCATCATACTATGTAAAAGAAAACAGGTAGTGATTTATAACTTGCATTGGAATAGAAAATACAGTAGACCTTTAATTAATGGGCGGAAACTCAAAACCTGTCAACTTTTGCATCTGGTTTGCTAGTTTGACGAGGAACTACTGTAAAACAGCTTTCCAGAAGATAACATTCAGGAATTTCCCAGACTGGATCATATACTAATATGGTTATTCCCCTCGATCCAATCTGTAGTGCTGTGTTCCCATGTACATGTATAACATACATCTATATGTCTGTATAGTTATCAAATATATCGCATGTTTCAAGCCTTGACAATGTCCACTAAGGATATTTGAGTGAAAACATAAAGTAGAAAACAAACAAACAAAAACACAGGTGTACAGAAGGGCGTACTCTGGCCAAAACTCCAAAGATAGAAGTTAAAAGACCCGGATTTCTCTCCTCAGTGACAGGTGGCTCATAACTGACCCAGCTCACATCCTCTGACCACATGATGTCGTTGAGTTATCCCTATTTTTCTGGAAGCTGTTTACATGTTGCTTTGCTTGCTGCTAGAACAGATTTTCCTCCCTTGGCGGTGTTGTGGTAGCTATCAAAACAGTTGTCTCTCCATGTATTTGTGTGCTTGCAGTCTTGGGAAGGGTCTCCTCACGTGAACACCATCCTACTTCACCTACCACCATTAAGTCTCCACCATCACACAAGTCCCAGGTAAAGGAACACAGCATCATGCTGCCGATGCTTCCATTTGGGGGCTGACGCTGACAAAGAAGTTGGTCGCACCTGAGCTCCTTGTTCCTTCATTAAGTAAAGTTACAATTAGCCTTGAACACATGCGGCATCTATTGCTATCAAAAAGATACTTGGCCCTGACCCTTGCGTGATGCTTAATAAAATAGAAAAGTAGGTTGGTGTTAAAAGTAATGTAGTGTAGTGAAGACTCATTCACCACTGATTAAAATTCTGATCTTTGATTTGTAATTTAGTATCACTGGGTCTCAAGTTCTTATCTATAAAAGAAAGGGAAAACATTCCGGCCCAGACAAAGACAGGTAACTGGCCCACTTAATTTCTTAAAAATTTCTTCTCACAGTCTAATGGCCATTTAGCATGTGTTTATGTACTGGCATGGGGTGCAGTGTGCTGCAGGGAAGACATATGGAAATTTAGTGCCTCCACAAAAGTCCCAAAGAGGCGATCTTGTGCGTGGTGTAGGAAACACTTGCAGAGAATGAGAAAAGTGAGACATTCATCCTCTTGACTTCCTCATGGTCGCTCTGCTGACAGGAACTGCGCAATATCAAAAAGCACAGGAAATTGTAAAGTGAGCTTATGAACATAAAAATTGTTACTGTAAAGATTTAGGATACTTCTCTGAATGAAGTCTCTTCTGTTTGCTATTAAATTAAGAGTAACATTGATATAAAAAGATTATAAAATTAACTTTTGACCCACTAGGGTTTGAACTAAAACTACTCTTGTTTTCTAAGCTTCTGTTTCCTGCTACCAAAGTAAAGAAGGTCCCAAGAACACAGTTGCCCTAGAGGACTCTGAGACTACACTATTTCACAGGACTAGGTTAATGATGTCAGTCATAGTTAGTAACCCGGGTAACGCAACATGATACATGATCATGTCAACTCAGATAGTTATGAAGTTTCCAGTAATTTCATCTCTGGGACAAATATTTATGATTTATAAGTCAATAATTTGCAACACAGGAAACAGATCATACATGAAGGCAGAAATCAGCCTGTAGGGATGATTTTTTTCCCCCTTTCATATACTGTTGCTTTTAAGCCTCAGACAAAATTCCTCTCCAGATGTTGTTTGAGAGACAAGTGTTTCTACGACACAATAGAAACAATATCCCACCAGGCCTTACACCAATAACTGTCTTCCTCATAACACACAGCGGACATGTTCTAACGAAAGTGGTCCACAGAGAAGGATGGGAATCCCCATGTCTGTAACTATAAGCTCTGATAATGGTGTTCTTGCCTGGAATCCAATGCATCAAAGCAAAATCAAGAAATCTATAAATATATAATCAGAGGTGAATATTTTTGAGGCCAAAAGAATAATGGAAATGTAAACTACAGAATCCAGATGAGAAGAATCAAGGACAAAGGTGTCTGCGCTTTCCCCAGTGATTTATTAATATACTACTTGAGAACATCACAGTCATAGCAGACTCCTTCTCAGGGATCTAATGCCCAACCCTAGAAGCTTGTCCAGGCACTTTTCTTAATACAGCCAGTCTCAAAGAGATTAGGAATGATGCAGTAAGGCCTTGCTTTCCTTGGCTCCAGTTTTTGGAAGACTCCACATTATCATGCTACCGTGATCTTGTCACCATTTTAAAGCAAGACTGTAAGATTTGAAGACAATATGTGAAGGTGGGGAAATAAAAATCCCATGATTTTTTATAGTAGAAAAATGAAAGTGGTATTTTAGACACTCTTAGCTTCTGAAATGAAAGTAGATTTGTAAACATGTTTCAAATTTGTAGAGAAGTAAAATATTCTTGGACATGAAAACAACATTTGCTTATTATCCACTGCTTATATTTACTACATGATTAAGATATTATTTTATACATATATGACATTTTAAAATGTTTTACTTAAAATTATATGAAAATAAATTATACTTATATGTAGGTTTTTACTTGTTATCACTGAGCAAGAGAACAATTTTTTCTGTCATGAATTTAAAAATGATAAATAAGAACAATGATCCATGTCAAAATCTAGCTCTCTTCAAAAAAATTAACAAGCTCATCTGAAAATTTATAAGGAAAAGTAAAGGGCCCAGAAATTCAAAGCAATCCTGGAAACAAAGAACAGGCAAAAGTTGGAAGACTTACACCAGCGAATTACAAAACTGTCTACACAGCTATATTAACCGAGACGTTTAGGCATAGCAATAGCTGAGTAGGTCAATGGAAGAGAAATGAACATTTAGAAATGAATGCATTTATTTAAGGGCAAGCGATTTTTGAACAAGTTTGCCAAGACAATTAAATAATAAGTAATAGTATTTCTGCAAATGGTACTGGGAGAAATGTATATCCACATGCAAAAGAATTAAATTGGACCCTATATGCATATTTGCCCAAAATGGATTAATGACTTAAGTATAAGACCTAAAACGATAAAACTCAGCAGAAAACATGATGGCAAATCTTCATTACCTTGAATTAGATCATGGTTTATCATATATGACACCAAAAGCCTAAGTGACAAGACAGATAAATTGGACTTCCCAATTAAAACCTTTCTACTTCAAATACTACCATCGAGAAAATGAAAAGACAATCCATGGAATGTAAAAAAAAATCATGTAAAAATATCTGGTAGAGCCTGGTGTGCAGAATATGTAAAGAATTGTTACAATTAAACAGCACAAAGATTTTTAAATGTGCAAATGATTTGAATATATATTTTTCCAAAGACAGCATACAAATAACCAACAAGTGCACGAAAGGATGCTCGATAGCATTGTTCTTTGTGGATAAGCAAATCAAACTCACGACGTGATATGCATTTCCATCTGTTAGGATGCCCTAATAAAGGTGCATAACAGCACGTGTTGACAAGAGTGCGTAAAAATTGGAATCCTACCACATTGCCGATGGGAATATAAAGTGGAAATGCAGCCTTTAAAAAACAATTTAGCTGTTCTTCCAAATGTTCACATTCTTCAAAATATTCACCTTTTTCAAAATATTGCACTTCCAGGTAAATACCTAAAAGAATTGAGAACCTGTGTCTTCTTTTCAACATAAACATCTGTGTATGAATGTTCACAGCAGCATTACTCATCGTAGCCCAAAAGCAGAAACAGCCACATTTTTCAACCGATGAAAAGTGAAACGCAATGTGGTATATCTATACAGTAGAATATCATTTGTAATATAAAGAAATAAAATACTGCTACATAATACTACAACTTGGATAAACCGTGAAAACATTAATGCTAAGTCAATGCAGCCATACACAAAAGCACACGTATTTTATGATACCATTTATATGGCAGGTCCAGAATAGTGCATTTGTTGTCGCCCTGGCTGGGTGAAGAGTTTATAGGAAGTGACTACAAATGAGCATGGGGTTATGGGGAATGATGACAACATCTGAAATTAGTCATTATGGTTTTACAACTCAAGGGCTCTACTAAAAGCTACTGAATCTTATACTTTAAAAAGTCGTATTTTATGTCACATGAATTATACTTTAATAAAGCAGCTTCAGGACATCACAGAACTCTTGACTCCAACCTGTGCCTGTCTCACCCGTGTTGTACTTGTCTGGTCATTTTAGATAGGACAGAATATTCAAGCCAGTTGCATGTCTGGCCATCAACAGTAAACGATAACAACACACATTTACTTTAAAATTGGTGACAAAATTTGTAAGAAGCAGGAAAAACACTGAGCAAAGAAATTGGTTAAAAAGTGCTCATAAGAATTAACGGTGACTATTCATATCTTTTGCCCACTTTTTAATGGGGCTGTTTGTTTTTTTTTTCCTTTCGTCACATTTGAGTTCCATGTAGATCCTGGATGTTAGGCCTTTGTCAGGTAGATATACGGCTGACAAATATTTTTTTCCCATTCTGTGGGCTGCCTTCCACTCTCTTGATGGTTTATTTTGCTTTGCACAAACTTCTCAGTGTGATGAGGTCACATTTGTCTATCTTATCTTTTATGGCAAAAAAAGAAAAAGAATTAACAGTGAATCCAAATTCATAATGGGTTTGAGATTCACACAGTCTGGAATTCTGTGTCAATGTAGACTAGTCCCATGTGATGACAGCTCTTATGAGGTTAAGAAGACACAGCTCAACCATATGACGCAGCAAGAAGTACAGTATCTGGAAGAGAAGATTGCAACTACTGCACATCGCAGGATTAAGCAAAGTTTATGACTTCAGGTAAAGACTGCAAGTATGTATCAGCTCCTCATCTCTCTGATCCATTGTAGCTCTCTACCTCAATACTGCTGTTGGAGTCCATGGCAGCATGAGAAAGGCTTTTAGGCAAATTAGAGACATTTGCCATCACCAAGGAACTGATCATTTGTCAATTGAATTACCTGCATTTGCCTTTCTGATTCAGAAACCTAGCTCAACCTAAAATTGATAGCTGAGATGAGAACAGATGGATTTACTGAAGTCTTCTTTTGTATAAAATTTGTTTTCCTCAACCCTTAGACCAAATCTATGCAGTGGACACTTTTGTTTTCCCATTTTATAGGTAAAGAAACGGTGACACTTTGAGATTGAATAACTTACCTAAAATTACTTTCAGAACAAGAATTTGGCATCTTAAAAATCAAGTGGTTTTGCTCGCAAGTCTTTACTCCTAAGCTCTTAAGTGCCTCTAACTGTCCAGAAACATCAGGACGGTGAAGGCAAAACTTTCACTGGACATTGGACTAGGGGGGTCTTGAAGATACGGTGGTCCAGGGAGACAACACAGATTTGGCTTGAGATATTAGTCAGAGAAGCTTACACTACAAACTAAGATTCTGAAGACAGTGGTGTAAAAACAGAAGCATTGGCACCTTAGAGGATTTTGGAAACAGCTTGTTTGGAAATAAATCGAAAAGACACCACCACAAACACTATAATTATGAAGGTTGAAATCCTAAAGATCAGAATCCCTAAAATTCTAGAAAAAATAATTTTAAAAAATTATTTAAAAGACATTTATGTACATTTTTAAAAGTGGATTTATTTGAGAAACATATAAAGACATGGCAGAATTTCTTAAGACACTTTACACAATAAAATAGGCAACAATAACATATTTTTGCAACATAGACACTTGGGTATAGCAGTGACCATTACATGGATATAACAGCCATGAGCAGACAAACCATACTCATAAATAAATAGGCCAAAAAGCAGAATATGCACACGCATATCACCATGGTTGGTAACTGTGTGTGCCCAGCTTTATAGCTGCAGTCATCTGACATACCATGACAGGCATCCTTAGTCTTTTGATGGATCAAAAGCTTCCACAGGTCACCACCACCTATGCAGTCACCCAGAGAGCCAAGATCTCAAGAAATTGTATCTTTCACAAATGTGGTTGTACAAAAAGAACATCTCTTCTTTGAATGAGGAAGTTGCAAGGTTTTTACGTGCATGCACAGCATTCACTCACAAAGTCACGTTTTAAGGATGCACTTTTGTGGAACCAAACGTCTGATGTCCACGGCAGCAGAAGGAAAGTCTGGTCTAGCTCTGAGAGAGACCAGTTCACCCATACATCTGCTATCTCTGGGCCCCTGGATGTCTGGGGAAGGGGGCACCAACCTTGAGGGCCAGTCTTCACCACTGACTTCACTCAGACTCACACAGTGATCTCCTCTGGGAACACCCTCACAGACATACCTGAAGTGATGCTCTTTCCTGGGTTTCTAGGTAGTCCTTAATCCAGTCAAGCTGACACTTAAAATTAAGTCCTCGAGTTCATCCTTTCTCAACTTGGCAGTCTTACGCATCTTCTTAAAACATACATAATTTCCAAACAAAGACAATACAAAGTCATAATATTCCTTCGAACCTGACGCCGGTCTCCTGGGTAAAACACAAAATGCACTCATCCCTTCCCCAGAATCTGGCTTTCGTGATTTCAACATTCGGAATTGAAATCTCTTTAAATTGTAATTTGGGGGATTTCAGGATTTGGAGACTTTAGGCTTTAGGGATTTCAACATGTTGGGAGTGTGTCAGTTGAGACTGTGCCTTCCAGGGTTGTGTTCTACACTGCCAAGCTGTGAACCTGTGTTAAGGCAAGTAGACGAATCATCAAGAGACTCGTTCCTAGTCATTCAGGAATCTGTAGAAAACCCATCCCTAGTGCTGAGTCCATTCCTGGACCAGGAAAAAGTAAAAGTGTGCTGTCATTGTTTACTGTTTATGGCCAGACATGCAGCTGGCTTGAGTCTTGAATAGTTCGTCCTATCTAAAATTGCCAGGCAAGTACAACACAGATGAGGCAGGTACAGGGCGGTGACAAAAAGAAACTGTACAAAAGGCAAGGTCAAGAGGGGAGGCATCGCAGCCATCCACTGGCAACCCTGAATAATAACGCACAGCCTCGCCTTGGGTGTGTACGTGTTCCATCTCTCCTTCAGCTTCAGAATGTGCAGCCACCAGAGCTCACATTGCCACAGAAGTCATCATGACATGGCCTGCACTATAATTATGGTATTTTTCAGCTCCAATTCCCCTGCCCAGTTTTGATCTTGGGAATATAATCTCACCAACTTTTCTGACAAATAATTTCTGACAAAATTATTGGAAATTTGTATAATCAAGAAAGAAACATATCCTCCCCATATTCTTTCCTCCTCTGGGTTGCTTCTGTAGTAAAAACTCCCTAACTGTTTTCCCTCTGCTCTGGCACCTTAATAATCATCAAAACATATGAAGATTTTGGGGACCCAATGTGGGATCTCCTTCCTAGCACCATGCAGCAGACTCCAGCTGTTTATCCTTCAATTCAATTCCAATGCTATCCACCTTGTGATAGTTTCAGATTCCACAGGGTGAGGGCTCAGTCTCCAAGACTGCTCCTTCCTAGACCCCAGTTCCATATCTGGACCTCTGGAACTTCTGATCAATTGGCTTCAAGTTGTAGTTCCCAAGATCCACTGGAGCAGGCATGTCCAACCGACGGATCACAGACCGCATGCCACCCAGGACAGTGAGCAATGCAGCCCCACCAAATCATGTATATCATGTGCCTTTCAGCATTTGTTTTCTTTGGGAACTCATGTGTAGTTCCAGTCTTGAAGTTCACAATCACGCCTTATTCACGACATCACTTGTTGGCAGCACATACATTTCTGAGCAGCTGTTTTCACTTATGAAGCAAACAAAGGGTCAAATCCAAACAAGCATTTCTGATGAGCACCTTGAGAACTCACTAAGAATCGCGACCATTTCCATTGAAACTTCGATAGATTAGTTTTACGAAAACAAGGTCAGATTCCCCACTAGTTTTATATTGTTCTAATTTTTTCTAAACTTTGTAATAAAAAATACAAAAATGAAGTCTTATTATGTGTATACACTAACTATATTATATAATCTATGAGCAGCCTAAGATATTTCCTCTTTACTCGATACAGCCCAGGGAAGCCAAAAGGTTGGACATTCCTACCCAGGACTAATTTGCAGAAGTAACTCACGGAACTCAGGGAAACATTCATTTACATTTGCCAGTTTATTATAGAGGGTATTGCAAATTGGGGCTTTGATTAGCAATTGGTTGCTCATTCCAATTTCCATAAGGGTGTCTCCTGTGTTTTCTAAGATTCTTATAGTTTGAGGTTTTACATTTAGGTCTTGGATCCATTTACAGTTAATTTTTGGGTATGCCGATAGATGGGGGTCTTGTTTTAATCTTCTGCATGTAGTCAGCCAGTTTTCCCAGCACCATTTACTAAATAGGTTCTTCTCTCTCAAGTGGTTGTTAGTGGGGGCTTTGTCAACGATGAGTTGGTTGAGAAATTGCTTTGATTCTGGAATCTCCATCTTGTTCCATTGGTCTATATGCCTGTTCTTGTATCAATATCAGACTGTTTTGATTGTTACAGCCTCATAATAAAATTTAAAGGCTGGGAGTGTGATACCTCCTGCTTTGCTTATTTTGCTGAGGATTGTTTTGATTATTTGTGGTTGTTTTTGTTTCCATATGAATTTCTGTGTTGTCATTTCCAGGACTGGATAAAAAAATGTGGTACATATACACAATGAAATATGATGCAACCATAAGGAAGGACAAAATTATGGACTTCGCAGTAACTTGAATGAATTTCAGAGTCTATCACACTCAGTGATCTATCACAGAAACAAAGAACTGAGGACCACATGTTCTCACTCATAAGTGGACCCTGAACACCTATCATAAAACTGCAAAAATGGGACTGACAGGAGCAGGACACTGTCAGGGGAAGGAGGAGGGGGACATAACATCAATAAGCCTGCCTGATCCTAGTCCAGGTGAAGTGAGATCCAATGGGAGACCCACAACTTCACCTGCACCTAAACTGCTTATGGCCCCAATCCTGACCTGTACCCCACATTTTAAAAAACAAACAAACACACACAAAACTCAGTCAGCATAAGGCAGGCATCACAGGTGGGCAGGTGAAAGGCATACAGGAGAAGCTGGGAGAGGTCGAGTCCCAAGGCCTGCTCCTGAGGACCAAAGCGCTTCCACAGGACAACAAAAGACCATCCCGAGAGCTGTGGAAGGCATGAGCCAAGAACCATGGACGGACACCGGCATCTGCACTATGACAACACCACAGCAGCTGTGAAGCGTGCACTGCGCAATTCCATTTGGTTACCTCCATTTTCCAGGTTGCACTTGGAGGCAAGTGTTCACCACAATCATCGACACCCTTGACAGTTAAGACGAGGGAGTGCCCCTCGTGCTCCCTGACCTGCCACCATGTTTCTGAGATGAGGTCCATGCTCTCACGCATTCAGTGTTTTCTTCCAAAATGTGAGCTAGCCAGTGACAGTTTCTTTTGTCAAGGGCCAAATTTCTGGTGAGGTGAGATCCCACCCATCAGTCTGAAAGGCTTCTGTCATTTCTCCCATGAGTACGGCGTGCTTGATACAAACAAAACACACGTTGCTTTGCTGTCTGCTATCAGACTTCCTGGGCTGGTGAAAATTGGGTCTCACTAATAAACAGGACACGTTGTGCTAATTTTATAAATTGGCTTTTGATGAGGTATCCAGAATTTCTGAAAAATCAACAAAATGTTATATTCCCCGAAACTCAAACCACTGTTGTATTAACCATAGGCAGTAGCCC
Organism: Tarsius wallacei; assembly: GCA_963574415.1. Lineage (NCBI taxonomy): Eukaryota > Metazoa > Chordata > Mammalia > Primates > Tarsiidae > Tarsius > Tarsius wallacei. Next base: position 15,338 of record CAUYQG010024312.1, on the reverse strand, counting down.
ATAACTCTAACTAGGACCCTGTATTGACTTGTTATGGGTTTTAATTTACTTTTACCCTCATTAAGTTTCACCCGTGCTTTTACATCAGTGCTTATGGCAGGGTACCACCTTTAGGAAACTGCACAAGAGGCTGATATAGGCAATTGTTGTTGTTTTTTTTTTTAATTTGGAAATAATAAAGCTATATGCATGTGCTTTTATAAGGTTAGCAATTTGTGTAAAGTGATCATTACTATATTGCACTTAACAACTCTTATCCTTTAAAAAACTGTGTCATTTAATATCATTTAATGAGCCACTAAATATATTCAAGCGTTCATTAGAATTATGTAAATGCTCTGGAAAACGTAAATGTGAAGTATTCGCAGCTGAAGACGGTTCAACACGCTCATGAGGGATACGTGTCATGACTGTCGCTCAACTGCTGGAAACATTAGGAAGCACGGTCTTCTTCTCACTGAGCTCCAAAGGGTGCATTGGGTTTTCCTCCATAGCCCCTTAAAGGGAGCACATTCTGATATCACCTCTTATGCCATAAGGAGGAGAGTGCTGGGGAAGGCTTCCCCCCTGGTTAATTTGCTCCAGCTTTCTTTCACTTGGGCCAGATAAAAAGAAAAATACGTTTATGTATGAAGCAACCTGTTATGATTTCTCTTTTAAAAAAATTCCCACATTCCTTCGCCACTGTTGCCTAAGTTAATGCATCCCCTTAGGAAAGCAGCATCAGATTGTGTGTGAAAATCTTTGCCTTCTTGGCTGGGATCAGTCAGGGACAGGCATTTTCTCAATTGGAGCCTGGAGGTACTTCTAACAAAGAGATACATGTTTGTTTGCTCTTCCCTTAGAAGGGGGAATGAATGTGTGTTTCAAGAGGAGGATATTAGCGTGTTAATTTAGAACGCTCAAAATGTATGTGGCAAGAAAACCTATAAAATGCCATATGCCTTCACCCCTAAAATTATGATAATAAAAATGCTAATAATGTGTCTATTCCACATAATTCAAATGCCTCAATTTCCCTATATGCAAAAAATGAGTGGGCAAATTTATCTCATCTCTTGGCTGAGGGCATTGTGAGGAATTAATTTCAGAATAATATTTCCCTCCTAAGATGAAAGTTGCTAGGACTATAGTAATAAGAAATATATTATAAGACAGCTTTTCCATTCCAGACAGGCTGCATTTTGGAAATGTGTACTCTCTGAGTTCTGAAATAATTATTTATGCCCCAACTTTTTTCAGCTGCCTTTGATAAACATCATAAACACAATGAATTGCTCGTGCTTTCTGTCTAAAAGCGACTTTGAATCTTTTACAACAAGTTTCCTTGTCACAATAGGCTTGTTTCTACTTGCAGCCAGTGTAGTAATCTTCACTGCAGCTTCCTGCAGACTCTAGAACACCCTGCTGAGCTTCCCAGGACCAAGATGATAATGCACTGCTCCCACCCCACTGCTTGTTTACTTCCCATTCTCATCTCAAGAGGGTGATGGCTCACCCCCCAGAGGTCAGTTGTTATTTAGCTCCTGCGACGTCTTCAAGTCTTCTAAATCAGGTCATTTCAAATCTTCAGGTTAACATGGTAGCCGGCCTTTGTTTTCTCCCGACTTCCACTGGACACACAGAAGGAAAGTCACAGCAGCCAGAGGAAGCCAGAAAATGGGTGTAAAAACCTAGTGGAACTTAAGAAGATTCCTAATAGCCCAAAGAACTGGCGTGGCATATCAGGATAGAGCCTGCTCCCAGTGGTCTCTCTGCAGCAGAGGCAGGGATCCCTGGCTGAACTGGGGGAGGGAGCCATGCTTCATGCCACATTGGACCTGTTTTATGAGGCAGCAGGCAGTAAGAATGGCTTCATTTTCTTGCTCCCCCCCGTTGGTATTTCTTTTTGTCTGCATCACTTATCAAATAAATTCCTCAGCAGTGTTACCGGAAGGAGGCGGGGGAAGCAATGAGTCTTCATCCTGAGATGTGGATTCAGTGACAGAAAATGGGTGGAACGGAGCCTTCTGGGGTATAGTTTTATTGGATTGTTTTCAGGCAAGAGAAGAATTGTAGACTGCTTCAAACGGTCTGGAAAAAGTGCCCTCCTCACACACCCAAGATCAGGAACGGTGAGCTGGCAATCGTTCCTCCATTCAGCACAGTTTTTTTGAGGTGAATGACTGCTGGATCTTGAAAATGCAGTTTTGGCCTGAAGCAAAACACAAGTAAATAAAATATCAGAGAAATAGGTATACTGCTAATATTTTTATTGTACCTTGAGGGTTATTACTATTCTGGACACGATATGCTTTCATAAAGACATGCAACATAATTCTTTTATTTTAGAAGCGCTTGTGTACAATGGCCACTAGGCTGATGCTTTTTGGTATATGCTCCCTGGGCCACCCACACCAGCCTTACTTGGGTAGCTTGTTAAATACATAAAGTCCCCAGCCTCTTTTTTCACACATTTGTCAGCTTTGTTGTGATAACAACCCCCAGTTTCAGTTACTTATTAATACAAACATCTGTGTGGAGGTCAGGATTGCTGGGCTTTGCTCTGCATGTGTTCTTGTTCTTGGACATTAGCTGAAGAAACAGCCAATGGGACAACATGGGACAGGTGGTTATCTTGACAGAGGGCAACTCATAATTCTATTTGGATAGGGCACATGATGCATAGACTGACATCACAGACAAGACATTAGTGGGAATGTGCTACAAGCTGTATAGCAATGGGTTAGAATGTGTATCCCTTTACAAGGAAAGAAGAACATAGTTGAAAAAAAGAAAAACACTACAATCTCCTACAGCTCCAGAAAATATTTTTTCGGTAGGACAGGTGAGGCCCATAATTTGCGTTTTGTCAGCCCTCCCAGGTCATACCGATATATATTTAATTAGAAAGTCATCAAGTAAGTATCAACAGCTTTATGTTCTTTCTTATATGATAAAGTGCAGGTTAAACAGCAAATGCACAAGGAAAATATATTTTGGGAAAATATACTTGCTAAAGGCACATTTTTAGAAGCATCCCGTTTGTATTATATTTTAATGTTAAATAGAATCTGAGAATAAATACATGGATCAAAAATGCAATGTGTTTATATTAATGATGTTATTAATAAAGAACAGATTATGAAATTAGCAGAGATGGAATGGAACTTGAAGAGATACGTATTCAACACTCAACATTTCACCTGAATAGAAACATTGGTGAATATAGCTAACAATGCATAGTATTAAATCTGACTATGGAGAAAAATCCTGATAAATTCGTTTTAAATATAGACTGTCTAACGAATATACAATGGGCAAAGGAGCAGGTGATACAGATATAAAACAGAAAATGAAAATTTAGTATTCTGATGACTGATGTCACAAACAAGAGATTAAATTAAAATATAAGTAATAGTTTTAAAAAAATTAGGACACAACTTTCTGGAGACAAAAAAGCCAATTAGTTTGCACATTAAAAGAATACAAAGCACAGTAAGTACCAGACAAATTGCTGAGATGATCTTTTATACATAAACATATAGCATATGCGTTATATACATAATATATCCTATAATATATGAGGAGGAACCCCCCCAAAAGATTTATCTTTGGGAAGGCAGGTCTCTTGTAGCTGCTACGTACGTGTTCTAGGAACCCATTGGCATCAGTGTATCAACTAGCATTATTGTGAGAGGATGCATTTGGCTTTAGTGAATTTTCCTGGGGGAGAATCTTTCAAGGAGTTTGCCTATTTCTTGACGGGTAATTTACGAGCACAACTGCCCACACCATGCTGAGTGTTCAGCAGTTTTTGTCTAAGAATGGCATGACTCCCATGCCCCACCCTCCCTATTCACGTGATATCACTCCAAGTGATTTTGGTTTTTGTTTGTTTCTTTCCCCAGATGAAAAAAATTCCTCAAAGGGAAACATTTTTATGAAAGCAAAAATGGCAGAAATGCTAAAAGGCATCAAAATTGATGAGTTTAAAAATTGTTTTGAGCAGTGAGAAAAGCATCTCAATAGGTGAATTGCATCAACTGGAGAGTACTTTGAAGGTGACTGAAGTTAAAACATGTAAGAATAAATATATGGGTTTTTTTTTTTTTTTTGAGTTGGAGTCTCACTGTTGCCCAGACTGGAGTGCAGTGGCCGCTCCCGGCCACCGCAGCCTCGACCTGCTGGACTCCGGCGATCCTTCCGCCTCAGCCTTCCAAGTAGCTGGAATTACAGGCGTGCGCTACCACACCCGGCTAATTTTTTTGATTTATTGTAGAGACGAGGTCTCGCCAAGTTGCCCAGGCGGGTCTCGAACCCGCAGGCTCAGGCAATCCACTCGCCTCAGCCTCCCAAAGGCGCGGGATTACAGGCTGAGCCACCGAACCCAGCTATGATTTTTTAAATATATAAGTTCTGGGTTTTTGAGAGGGTTCCCTCTTCATAATGCAGATTGGGTTGGGAAAGATTCTGATCCATGGTGTGAGTCAGGGTCCTGAGTCATTTTACTTTGTAGTATTGTTGTTTTAAAGACATGATCTCTGAGACCATGGGACAGAAAAAAAATGTAAGGTTTACATGTGGGAGATTCTTCATAGTTCACAACTAAAAATGAACAAATCATCTCATCCATATTCGTTGGCTAGAACACTGTTTTGTGACCCAATCTAGCTAAAAGGACACTGGGAAATTCTTTAGCCGTGTGATCAAGAAGAAAATAACACGAATTAGATGGGCAAGCAGCATCTCTGCCCCAGCTTACAGTAGTCTTGGTTCTTCATTCTCTACATGCTTTGGCACATCTTTATGAGACAGGTGTTACCACTCCTCCTTCCAATTCAGAAGAGGTAAACTAAAACACAGAGAGATGAAAAGAAACACCCAGGGTTACGAAGGTCATATGAAATTCACACTGAAACATCCCGGCATCAATGTTTATATGGTTAAGTATTTCAACAGTAAGCACCCTGTGAATATATGTTGAGTGACTACATTGAAATGGGGATGACGGACCTCCGTAAAAATGGTGTCTTGTGAATTCCTGAGAGTATAGTCACGGTTGATGACCATAGTAGGGAGGCATTCAGTATCAGTAAAGCCAAGTCAGATGGATGGATGTGGATACACTGATAAATGCTATGATGTAATGATGAATGTGAGAGGGAGGATAACATGTTAAATGTTCTGGGCACAGGGAAAGAAATCCCTACAAGGGTCAGGATGTACAGTTCATGAGTGCTGTCTAAATTGAGCCAGACTAAATTGATGCCAGTGAGTGCAGGCAGGATATCCTTGGAATTGTAAGAGGCATCAGGTAGAAAAAGTCTGGGCTATTCTGATGTGTATTAACAGCCTTTTTATCTGAGAACGTATTGTTCAAAGGAAATAGTGGAAAATAAATTAAGGTCAAATTATACCGATGGGCCTAGAATCATACATCTTTAGGAGTTATACTTCAGTAGTAGGAAATTATCAAATTTTTAAGTAGTCAAGCATTATGAAATTATTTTGTATCAAGGAACCTAGAGATCGAGATATGAGGTAGGATATACTGGGGACACAGACCCAATCAGACTTGTTGCAAACTATTGTTGTAGCAGCATCATGTGTGGTGAATTCTCAACAGTAGCATAATTCTGGTTTCCATTTTTACTGTCTCCCTGAACGTTAGGAGACTGAAGTGTCTTTGCTCAGTGGTGACAGAATTCCTGATAATACTCACCCTTTTCTTCTTAATTTGGTTAATCTGTAATGCTTGTATGTACAGAGACTCTGGATCTCAAGCCAACATGTCAGGAAAATATTAAGACTATAAGCTTGACTTACGTTTTAGAATGGTCGAGCTCCAGAGTGGTACAATGTAACATGCAAAGCAAGCTCTTTGTAGATCCAATTGTTTGATTCAGAGCTTCCTTCGCAATGTTGTGATGAAAGCGAGAATTTGGGAGATGGAAAAAAATAAGCCGTGTAAAATATAGGATTCAATAAATAATTATTCCATTGGTAAAAGAAATTGCAGTTAAAGTGAAGCAACTTGATTCAAATGTTAAGGCCTCGGAAATACATTTGCTTTGTTTACTTCTGGGTGGAGATTGAAAAGTGCCTGTAGGTTAGCATAAGTAAGGGTTTAAAACAACGGCAAGAACACAGTATCTCATTGAAAGGTGGACACGGATGATGACGGTGGGAATTCCATAGCATGAGCAAGGTGGGAAAGTCCGTGACAAGTTCTCCTGCACCGAAACCTTTTGATATTCGCAGAGACTTTGCCTCAAGTGTAAAACGATAAGTAAATTGCCTCTTTAGGGGACTACCTGAACAGCCCGACTCTTAGCTGCTCTGCGTTTCCATGGCACTAGTCACGCACATTTTGGCTACTCTCCCACAGAAGGCAGCCCAGAGCTTGTAGTCGCATGACTTACTTTGAGCAATGGTATGTTAAAAGAGATAATGTAGTGCGTGTCTTGGAAACGGTGTGCACCATTCAGCTTGTCTGCTAGTATGCCTCTTCCAGCGTCATGAAAAGGGCATACTGGAGTTAGCGCACCCATCCCAGGTGGCTGAAAGACGTGTAGCGCGATTCCCAGCAGACTCAGGACACACAAATGAGTCAAGTTGGGTCCTTAAAGTGGATCCGCTGAACCGACTCTGGTAATCAAACAGTCCCTGGACAGACTCATGAGAAATGATGAACAGCTGTTTTAAGCCACTCAATTTGGTGCGACGTTTAAAGCAGTAACAACTAACTGCTAAAACCCCCTCAAAACTTGTAACTACAATACCTTGCCATGCTCTAGAATGACCACACAAGAGTTGGAAGCTCTCCAAAAAATATCCTTGGCCTTGCGAACGTAGGATTCAATAAATAATTAACCTACACATGACGGGCGGTGTTGGAGCTTAGAAAATGATACCCCAGAGTGTGGCAGCTTAGCACGCTGATTACTTTAAACTGAAATAAATTGGGCCTCAGAGGAAGGCCCCCTTCGGACCTCCCCCCATCCTCCTGCCTCCTACCACTCTTTCTCCCCCAAAGGAAGTCATGGAAACCGGAATGCCTCCCTCCAGGATAACCCCTAGAAACCAGACTGCTTCTCTCTGAAAGCAAGCAATAAAACTTGGAAAGGTCAGTCTCTCCCTTTTCCCTTCTCCCTTAAAGACCCTCATTCTGGAGGGGTCCTACCCTAAACTCAAGGGAAAAGTAAAATGCTACACACAGAGTCCTGAGGAATCTTATCGCGCAAGCCTTGCTGGGTTTTTTCTCTCCGTCTGTTAGCATGGGATCCCACCCCTTGGTTCAATTACATTTCTACACAGCAGCTCGTTCTTCAGGAAACGTATGCATGAAAGTAGACAGTTTTCCCTGAATCTTTGGGTCCTCACTTCTGAAGGCTCCATGTCATGTAAAACTTTGGATTAAATGCAATTTGGTATGCTTTTCTCTTGTTAAACTGTCTTTTGTTATAGGAGTGTTGGTCATGAACTTTATGCTAGGTGAAGAAAGGTATACTTTTCCTTCCCTACAGCAGAAATAAAATTAATGAGTGAACACCCCTGAAAGGTTATTTTTCCAGAGTGGTAAAAGTTCATTGAGCACTGGTGTAACTTTAAGGTTTTTTGACCCATGTGATAGGAAGGAACTGTTTCTCATTAGAGACCTAGGAAACAACTTGCAAAAAATAAGCAAGATTTCGATTCAGAGAGAGAAAAGAACATCAGCTGAACATACTCATGTTTCATTCTCTCCATCTCTCCAATTACTTTAGAATTAAATAAATAAATGTAGTTTTTTTCGAGGCAAAATATCTGTGCTTTTATTTCTGTTTCTTCCCAGTTTCTCCAGCATGTTTGTTCTTGTCACTCAACCACTTCCCCGCTTTTTAAAAATTTCTCCAACTCTAATTGTGAAAGACAGATAACTATAGCCCATCAGATTTATTTTCTCGGAGGTAGTGCGCTACACTGTATACACTGCATGCGAAGTCCAGCCCCAGCACATGTAATATAAGTTTACAAATGATGCCACTGTTAGACTAATCCAGACAAATATCTGATTATGCGGCTCTAACGGGCTCAGGGAAGCTGAGATGGGAACAGAATCGTGAGTGAGTCACGCGTTCTGACTCCCTAAAAGGTAGCGTAAATGAGAAACAGTCCTCTTAGGTTCCTGCCCTGTGAATATTTCAGCCAGCCCTGGGGTTAATAATTATAAATCTCCAAGCAGTTGAGAACTGTGGTAGCCATTACTGTTATTCGAAATGCATTTTTGGCCCCTTGCTACCCAAAAGAACTTCCAAGACCCTTCTGTTTGGGTATAACTATGTGACCGGTTTTGGTCAATTGGCTGTGAACGGAAAGGACTCTTGTAAGTTTAGCCAGAACATCTAGTTGCTTGTGTGAGACCCACCAGAGCTCTTTTTCCCTTGAACGCCTTGGCAAAATTCCAGATAAGGGCTGTTCCATTACTCTGGTCCCGAATAAAGACAAATAGTAGCCGCTCATTCAGCCTCTCTGTGACAAATACCCTGGCTAAGTGTGTACATTAAGTGTGAATATAGCTATATATAAAAGTCACTAGAAGAAAATTTACCAAGTGTTATCATCAGTAATTGTTGGGCTGGGAAACTGTAGTTTTTTTTTTGTTTGTTTTTTCTCTTGTTTGGCTGGTATAAATTTTACAAATTTTGTTTAACGGGGGTAATATCCTTTTTATTTAAAATTATAGTTTATTTTAATATATATGTTCCCTTAATGTGTTTGAAACTGCAGTAGCTTGATAAATTAAATCAGATTCATTCAGTGGACACTGATTAGATATTGTGTGCTATTTTCTCTTTTCTTCTGGAGACTGTCCCTAAATTAGAGTTTTCCAGTGAAATAGAATGAATTTTGTGAGTGTGTGGAGTGAGTGAGAGAGTTATCTCATTTTAGTAATTGGCTTGTGTGATTATAAAAGCTTGACAGTCCAAAAGCTTCAAGGTAGGGTCTTGCGAAAGAGGCGGTGTGGCCGTTCAAATCCAAAAGCCATTTGCTGGCAGAATTCTTTCTTGCTCAGGGAAAGTCAGTTTGTTAAGCCCTTCAACTGATTAGATGAGACCATCTGCTTTTCTCAAAGGCCACCAATATAAATGCTAATCTCTTTTCGTACTTCTAACTATGTCAGTGCCTATTTCTTAGACGGAAGCCATCCTCTTACATAACCCCAGTACTGTGATCAAAATCCAGGCTATGCGGCCCTGGTGGAATTCCATGGTGGAACACACAGCCCGTGTTCATTTTCTACCAACTATCCCCACAGTGGCCGTTAGAGTGGTGATTGTTATTCCAGTGAGGTTCCAATTCAGATTGACACCTTTCATTTCATTATATTTTGTATTAATTTTTCAGGCTTTTTGCACTTTTCCATGACCTTGACATTTTATTTATTTATTATTTATTTATTTATTTATTTTTTGAGTCAGAGTCTCACTGTGTCACCCAGAATGTGATGCAGTGACACACTCATGGCCACCACAGCCTCCACCTGCTGGGATCCAGGGATCCTTCTGCGTCAGTCTTCCAAGTAGCTGGAACTACAGGCGTGTGGTACTACACCTGGCTATTTTTTTAAAATTTATTGTAGAGACGAGCTCTTGCCAAGTTGCCCAGGCTGGTCTCGAACCCACGGGCTCAGGCAATCCACTCGCCTGGGCCTCCCGAAGTGCTGGGATGACAGGCTGAGCCACCGAGCCCCACTGATGTTTTATTTTTTAAAAGTAAATCTTACCATGTATAATTGAGATATACAACATAGTGTTATGGGATACATGTAGATAGCAGAGTGGTTAACATGATGCAACAAATGAAATATTCATCAACTCACAGTTACCTTGGGTTTGCTTTTGAGGCAGAAGTAGCTAAAACCTAGTCATTTAGCATGAATCCCAAATACAGGTCATTATGTCGCCTATGTTTCTCATATTATCCATTCTATCTCCAGACCTGTTCATCCTACACATCTGTTCCTTTCTATCCTCTGGTCTACTTCCCCCAGTCCTCTCTCCTTCCTGACTCCTGAGAATCACTGTTTTATTCTCTATCTCTTCATATTATTTTTTAAGATTCTAGATATACATAGATGAGTGGCACAGATTAGAAAGCTCAGAAATAAATCTCAACATCTAAGGTTGATTATCTTTTGAGGAGAACACCAAGAGGACACAAGGGGGAATGAATAGTTAACAAATGATGTGAAAATAAATACAACTGGATTTCTACATGCTAAATAATAAAAGTGGACCCTTATCCTCCTAAGCCATACACAAAAATCTAGTGAAAATATATAAAATGCCAAAATGTGAGACCGGAAAATATAAAACTCCTAGAAGAAAACACAGGGCTCCTGGAAATTGACATTGGCAGTGACTTTTTTGGACATCGCACCAAAAGCTCAGGGCACAAAAGCAAAAATAAATAAATAGGACTAAACTTTTACACAGAAAAAGAAAAAGTTAACAAAATAAAACCATAGTCTACAGATTGAAAAGTTATTTGCAAACTATATATTGGATAAAGAATTAACTCAAAAGTGAAAAAACAAATAAGATGATTTTTAAATGGACAAATTAGCTGAATCGATATTTATCCAGAGAAGACATAAAAATGTCTAATAGAGATATGAAAGTACACATTATTAATTATCAGATAAATGCAAGTCAAAACTATTATGGCATACTATATCATGCCCATTAGGATGGCTGTTATCAAAAAGTCAAAAGATAATAACTGTTTCTGAGCATGGTAGAGAAAAGGGAACACTTTTACACTACTGGTGGAAGTGTAGATTGGACAACAATATGGAGGTTTCCAAAGAAAATTAAATAGAAGTGCCATGTGACACAGCAATTCCTCTTCTGGGCATACACCCAATGGAAATTAAATCATAGCTTCCTAAAGATATCAACAATCTCATGTTCATTGCAGCATTTTCACAATAGCCTAGATATGGAAATAGCCTAAGTGTAGCCTGTTGACAGACAAATGAATAAAAAACTGTGACACACACACACACACACACACACACATACACACACACACACTGGAATATTATTAAGCTCTAAAAAAGAAGACCTTACCACTTGTCACAACATAGATGAGACTGCAGGAAATTATGCTAAGTGAAATAAGCCAGACACAGAGGAAAAATATTGTATCACTCATATGTGAGTCTAAAAAACAATGAAGTGTTCATCTCATCTGAATAACACACTCTCACAGAAACATGCAGAAGTATCTTCAACCTAATGTCTGGGCACCATAAGTCAGCCAGGCTGACACATAACATTAACTCTCACAAGCAGGTGTTCACTTTGGCTAGCAAATCATAGCTGCTTTGTCCCCTGGCTGTTGGACCAGAAATACATGTGACTGGTATAGAGTCAGGGAAAGTTCTTTCTTGGGAATGAAGGCGGGACCAGGGCATTTTCAGGATCTCTCCTTTTGGCTTCATAAGCTGTAAGGATTGGTAAATCTAGCATCCATTTCCCCACTCTCCACAGAATAAAGTCAGCCTAGTACATTCTACAGAGACATAAAGAGGACGATTTCTAACAATATGGTGTCATCAGCTAGATCCGGGGTATACCTTAAGCCTCTGAAATGTTGAGGTTGTTCTTGACTGTAGCATAAGGCAGGTCATCCTGACGAATGATTCATCAACTAATAACTTCCCCACATACACATCTTTTTGCACATACTGTTGGGGGCAGGTTTCTGTCGCTTGACACCACCAAAGAAGCTTAAATAGAGACTTAAGTTATTCTAACTATTTCTGTCTTAATAAAGGCATAGTAGTTCTATAAGACAGAGCCTGAGGTGAAATTTAGGTGGTATAGGACAAAATACCAGATACCACAGACAGTGCTGGGTTCACACCTACATCCCCCCCCACCACCGTAAGATCAAAGGAAAGGGTATTATCATTGAATCTCTCTACTATTTGTGGTATTAAGACTATGGAGTCTGCCCTTTGAAACTGTTTAGGCATGGATAATACTGGAGAATCTCTCCATTGAAAAACGGCGGCTTATTAATTCTCCTTACTATAGAAGACACTGGAATTTTATCAAAGAACACTTTATACAATTCTTTTCAATCCCTTGCATTTAAAATACCTCTATTATTCCTTGGCACTTCCGCATTCTGTGTCCTCTTAAATAGCACTGAGGAAACTGTTGATTATGTTATGACTAGTCTACAGAAACTCAAGTGTAACAGAACAGCTACCATTGCTACCTGCCGCGTTTGAGAATTAAAACATAATGTACTGGCTGTGTCTGATGATTTAGAAAACAATAGGTCAGCATTTGGCAGTCATTAAAAAATAAGACTTGTAAAGCACAGCATCATGCCAAAACCACCACATAAAGGATTATTACAAACAAATTGAGAAAGGCAACTTATAGACTATGGATAATTATAACAGCATTGCCTTCAAGAACAAAAATAAAACGCCTTTTGATCATTAGTCATATTATTTTAATATGCATGATCACATTTGAGTCTCACAATAACTCTGTTATTTTGGTACAATACGATTTTTACTTTGCAGTTGCACTTTTTCCTCCTTATAAGTCTACGTAACTAGTACACCCTGGACACTCTTCGATCCTGAGGAGTGGGGGCTTAAGTTACTTCACTACTGAGTTTGCTGTCTTCAATCAATCACTTGCTTACCACTCCATCTCTCCGTCTCCAATGAAACATTTCCTTTGTCCTCGTTACCAAGTCCCCTGCTTATTTGTTTTCTTCCTTGTGTACACCAAAAAACATAGTGTGGAAACTCGTCTGATGCTACAATATTGCCTTTCTGTGCCCTAAGGGGACTGCACACCAGTCCTCCAGGCAGAGTCCTGTTATCTGCAGCCAAATCTTGTAAATATATATATATATTTACTTTTGTCTTAATAAATGGTCTTGAGTTAATATCATCTAGTTTCGTAACCCAACCCAATGGGTAATGCCATATTTTAGCTGCTGTGGCCCAGTCCATCACCATCTTCAAGTGGAAGGTTTATGGATAGTATACAGAAGAAGCCAGGAGCGTGATACACACACTCACCTGCATCACATGTGTATACTAACTTAAGTATACTTAAGTTGAATACAAATGGAGCCTTGGTGTATCAGAACCTTGGCATCGGAGAATTATTTCATCTGTATTCTTCCATAGACTGGAATCTGCATATTTCTTAAAACTGCAAAACACAAGTAGTTAAAAATTAGTCTAAATGAAAGTGGATGTTTCACTGCAAGTAAAAAAAAAAGAGAGAATGTGCAGTATATTAAATAAGAAAGATATTCTGAAAAATAATTTAGTCTCTTTAAAAAGCAATACAGTTATTAATCTCTATTCACTTCCAGCCATCAGATACAAATCTCAGGTTATATTAATTCATTTGTGTATAAAAACTTAGTTGAGTGAGCAGAATGCACAGTAGATGCAGATTTTGTAGACATTTTCTATGATCTATTAAAATATGTTCAAGAAAAATTCTTAAACTATTCAGTAAATCTCTAAAAATGCCACAGGAGGCTAATATAACTCCACATTTAAAAAGCATTTCAAGGATTCAGTTAGGCCTTATAAGTACTAAAAATAATCCAATATTTCCAAATAATGAAACCATTGCATCTAAATGCTGTTGTTTTTGTATTTTGTCAGTTTTTTGGTGAAAATCTTTCTAATGTGTCTGCTAAATTTCCTGCTCGCAAAAATAATGTGTAGCAAAGTTATCATAGCCTTCCATATACTTCTGTGGTACTGTTTCATTTAAAGTGCAAAGCAGATCTTAAATTATGTTGGCCAGGTTTATTTGTAGAACATGTGTCTAGCAAGTGCTTAATAACCTAGTCTAGATCATGATTTTTCCATGCTTTCCTGTGGCCCCATAAATGGGTCCAAAGATTCATGTGATGCACAAATGTGGACAGAAAATTGAAACTGCAGTTTGCAAAACTCAGAGTTAGGGACCCTGTTTACTAGTTACCCTTTAACTTCAGAAAAGGCAAAACAATATAACTGTCCTTTTCACTATGTTCCCGGTAGCGGCTGGTATATTTTTTATCTGTCCTTGGCCCTTCAAATATGTTCTTTGACTGATGCCAGAAAGTCTACAACTCCATCATCTACTACCCAGTTGGCGTGTTTGGTGACATCCATAACAGGGGCAGGCATGGTGAAGTGAAGCCAAGATCAGAGTGTAGTGAAGTATGCCATGGCAAATTAGCAAGGCCGGTAATATCATCCATCACTGCATAAGAAGTAGAAGTCTCCAAGTGTCCAGTTGATACCTACCACACCTACAATTTACCCGTAGCCAAGGAAGGACATACAAATTTATATCTGAACGTTCTTGAGCTCCAGTTTTAAATGTGAAGACAAACTGAGGATCATGATTAGAAATCAAGTACATTGGAGGCAACAGATCATATAGACAATGTAGTTGGCACTACCACTATCCCCTCAGACAGAAGTCTAAATACAATAGAAAATAAATACACTTTATGAAAGTATAGTCATCACTAGGATATGCTTAGGCTAATTAAAGGCAGATTTCTAGGGGTTAAATAAAGGTTGATGCTGCTCCAGTTGTGTTTAGAGTAAGAAAACTGTACCTGCCTTCAGTTTCAGGGAATCTGTCACTGAGTTTGATGCAGGTGCCACAGGAATCTTCCTTGAGGTTGTACCTCCAAAAGCTCCTACTAAGTGCTACTTTTAATACCTTGAACTGGCTGGAGAGAGCAATATGACAGAGTCAAAGCTCTTGGGTATACTGCAATGTCTAAATCTATGTGTCACCACTAGATAAGAAGACTTTATTTCCCAAACTTAGTGGCCCTAGAGAGCTCATAGATATGGCTGGACAGGTGTCTGCTGCAATGATATGATAGGTTAAGCCAGAAAGTCATGTTCATGGTCACCTTTGGGTAATCTGACATAAACTATACCCCTTTGATGGTTAAATGTATGTGTCAACTTGTCTAGGCCATGATACTCAACATGGCAACAGTATAGATGTTGCCATGAAGGTTTTCTTTTTTTTTTTTATGATGTGATTAATATTTAAATCAGTAGATTTTGAGTAAAAGATTATCCTTTATAATGTGGATGGGCCTCAATCAATTAGTTTAAGATCTTTAAGAAACAAATAAACTTGGCGAGACCTCATCTCTACAATTAAAAAAAAAAAAAAATTAGCTGGGCGTGGTAGTGCGCCCCTGTAGTTCCAGCTACTTGGAAGGCTGAGGCGGAAGGATCGCCAGAGCCCAGCAGGTCGAGGCTGCGGTGGCCGGGAGCGGCCACTGCACTCCAGTCT
>CAUYQG010024311.1:0-11235 GCA_963574415.1 Tarsius wallacei | reverse complement strand
TTCTGTCTCTGGGGCCGTCCCTATCTCTAGACGTTGTCATTGGTTTCATCCCCCCTCTCCGGTGGATTGCCCTTCGTCTTCTTCCTATTCTTCTGTTTTTTTTTTTTTTTTTTTTGCTTCCTCCTTAAATCTGCAGTGGGTTTTCTTTGGTATAGTTCAGATGCTTCTAACTTGAATGCACCCATCTCAGAGCCCACCCAACAAGGTGGAGGTATCTTGAGACCTGGAGCTCCTCTCTCAGAATCATAGAATGTCCCAGAAGGAGGGGAACTGGACAAGGTGTCGTTAGATCCAAACATCTTATTTTACAGACCAGAGAACGGAGGCCTCGTGGAACTTAAGTGCCAGGGGCACATGGTCAATAACGGTGAGAGCCTTTTGCCACCAAGCCTTTATAAAAGGACGTCTCTGTAGTTTGAACCCTCCCCACTCTTTATTTCTTTTTCACCCATTACAAAGACTACCACAGCTGGCCTCGGTGGCTCAGCCTGTCATCCCAGCACTTTGGGAGGCTGAGGCGAGTGGATTGCCTGAACCCAAGGGTTCGAGACCAGCCCGGGGAACTTAGTGAGAACTCGTCTCTACAATAAATCCCAAATTAGCCGGGTGTGGTAGCACTCGCCAGTAGTTCTGTCTACTTGGAAGGTTGAGGTGGAAGGATCGCGATAGCCCACCTGGTCAACGCTGTAGTAGCAGTGAGCGTGCCACTGCACTCTAGCCTGGGCGAGGGAGTGAGACTCCAACTCAAAAAAAAAAAAAAAAGACTGCCCTATTAGAAAAATTACCATGTTTCCCGAGATGAAAACTGGCAAGAAATTATTTATACAATGATAAGACAAGCAACAGCTGTACAGGTTGATCATCCCTAACCCAAAAATATGAAATCCAAAACTTCTTGAGCACTGACATGATGCCACACAAGTGGAAAATTTCACAAATGATCTCACGTGCCTGTTCACAGTCAAAATGAGGTAAAAACTTTGTTTCATGCACAAAATTATTAACTATATTGTATAAAATTATCTTTAAACTGTGTCTAGGCGTATGTGTAGCATAAATGAATTTTGTGTTTATACTCAGGTCCCTTCCCCAATATATCTCTATGTATATGCAAGTATCCCCAAATCCAAAATTATTCAAAACCCAAAACTCTTCTGATCACAAGCATTTTAGATAAAGGATATTCAACCTGTACTTGCTATGGTGGAAGAAACTTAGTTGCATTCAAGCTTTGGTTCAGTCAAGCTTGGTCTTCTGGGTACAAATTTCTAGTCAGACATTTTACCAGTTAGATGTCCTGAGTCAAGTTATCGACTCTCATCTTCAATCTCAGAATCTTTAAAATGGGTAATAAAATCCATCTTAAAATCGAGGTAATAAAAATTTGAGGTAATAATATCTGGTTCATCAATGCTGACGACTGATAGTTAAATGAGATAATATGCAAACTGCCCTATCCTCTTTCTGCTTCTTGTAAATACTGATTTGCCTTCTTTCATTGGGCATTCTAGAAAACATCTCTCGAGTTAAAAAAGGGTGAGAGCATTTTCTTTAGATAGGTGGTGTGATAAGTAGAATAATGGCTCCATAGTTGTTCTTGCCCTTATCCCTGGACCCTGTGAATATGTTACCTCATGTGGCAAAAGAGACTGTACAGATATGATTAAGTAAAGGATCTTGAGATAGGGAGGTTATGCTTGATTACCTAGTGCATTCAAATTAATAACAAGGGTCCTTATAAGTAAAAGAGAGAGGCAAAAGAATCAGAGAAGATGCAAGGACAGAAACATTTATATTCTTTCGGTACACTTGAAAATCATTCCAAGCCTGGCATGGTGGCTCATACCTGTAATCCCAGCACATTGGGAGGTGGAGGCAAGAGGATTGCCAGAGTCCAAGGGTTCGAGACCACCTTGGGCAACTTGGCAAGATCTCCTCTCTACAATAAATTTAAAACAAAAACAAAAACTAGCCGGGCATGGTGACACACACCTGTAGTTCCAGCCACTTGGGAGACTGAGGCAGAAGGATCGCCTGAGCCCAGCGGGCTGAGGCTGCAGTGGCCATGAGGGTGCCACTGCACTCCAGCCTGGGCGACAGAGTGAGACTGACAAAAAAAAAAAAAAGAAAAAGAAAGAAAGAAAATCATTCTAAGTTTCTGATTTTACGATCCTCGTTATAGATCTCAACTCCACCAACTGTGTCCTCAAGCAGATAGGACTCCTGGTCAATTTGGACATCAACATGATTCTTGGTGGCGATTTTGTACATGGGGATTACCTTCTGCACTGCAGCCTTTACCAGAGGAAAATCTTGCTTGCAATGGACGGTCATCCGGGCTCCAACAATTGGTACAAACCCTGAAGGCCCAGTCCATTCAGCAGCACTTGGTACCTTGTATCTTTTACCACTTTGCTGAGTCTCTGTTTTGCTTCATTTAGTAAGTTTGTAATAAGGACTTTGAGGACTTTGATCCTTGCTTGATTCATCAAATTGGACATCCGAATTTTCTTCTGCTGCTCAATCTGCTTTTCTTTCTTCTCATAGTATTCCATAATCTTTAGTCTTTGAGTTTATGCAAGCCAATCTTTCTCAATGTTGAACTCTTCTGCCTTCGCATCTATTTCTTCTGCTTTCTCATTGGCTTCTTGTTCAGTAAAAGCCATCATATGCTTAATCTGATTTTGCATGTCGGCATCACTGAGGGCCA
Source organism: Tarsius wallacei (assembly GCA_963574415.1). Classification (NCBI taxonomy): domain Eukaryota; kingdom Metazoa; phylum Chordata; class Mammalia; order Primates; family Tarsiidae; genus Tarsius; species Tarsius wallacei. Next base: position 8,525 of record CAUYQG010024311.1, on the reverse strand, counting down.
TGGTGGAAGCAATGCTAGGCCAGTGAGCAATAGGCTCAAGTTTATGTTTGAAGGGGATGGTGGAAGGAATGAGGAAGAGGAAAAACTGGCACAGAACTCAGTTTCCTTTACTTTAGCTCTATCTACTATTTTTCTTACTCTCTTTCACAATTTTTCATCCTTCTGTCTTCCCATGCTTTATTTTGGGTAGCTTTTATCTGATATATGTTCTGGATTGCTAATTCTCTTTCCTATGGTGTTAAACCCATCTATTGATATATTAATTTTATGTTTTTTGTAATTTTAGGTTCTACAATTTTTATTTGACTCTTTTAAATAATCTATTAGGTTCCATTTTCATAGCATCTAATTCTTTGCCCAAAGTGTTAGTCTTCGCTTTTATCACTTTGGATATAGTAGGCATCATTTGTTTATGATGTAGGGTTTCTGATTATTCCAATATCTGGAGTCCCATTAGAACTATTGTATATTCTGGCTGTGGCCTCCTTCCAACGATACAAACAATATATAATTAAGAAGCATAGAAAAGGGACTGGAAAGGAGGTAAATCAAGTTCTAAGGTTCTCTGTACATATACTACCTGTCCAAAGTCCTCTCTCTTGAGATTTCAATTTTCAATTGAGGTTTCTGGGCTTGTTAGAAAGTAACATTCTTCACTTACCACAGGTCAGGAACCTCTGTAAAGGAGCTGTGTAGATAGATATGAGGCCAGTCTTTCCAAGGGGCTTTTATTGGCTCTACAAATTCAACCTCGTTCCAAAAGAAAACAAATTCTTATTGAACGTATGCAAATAAATTAAGAATACTCATAAATAATTTCTGAATTCCGAAAAAGTCAGGTAGAGAGAAAGAAATACGCCTCAAATTTTATTTACAAGAGTATACTCTATTCAATTGTTAAAGGTTAGAAATAACTCAACAGGAAAAAAGTTTTCTTGACTCTGAAAACAAAATGAAAAGAATCAGCAATGTTGCAAACAAATAAGTCACAAATTGTTTCAGTCCTCTATTAGTTTAGTTCATGCAATTAACTCCTGTTCTGCTCAATATTAGGCCAACAAACCTCATGAACATATCAGCTCTCTAATGAGAGTCCTTGAAAGTTTTCTCTCTAGTCCCATGGCACAATCTCCAATGTTATCAGAAATTTGCATTCAAGATTCCTTATCATGAACTCCCTAAAGAAGCAGATTTTGGACTATAACTGATTATAAACAAATTTTTGGATAGAATAGCATTAAAAAAATTAATTGTGGATGCTTAGGACAGTCATGATTAAAGACACAATTGACAAAGACTTTGGTTATTTCTGTGACATACAACTCAACATAAAAATCATTATTAATACTAAGACAAATAAGAATGTTAAGAACCTCATACAATTTTGAAATACATATTAGTAAAACATTTGTATAAACATAGCCCAAAGAAAGTTAAACACATTTCATATTTGACAATGTTTCCCATATAATTTTAACATAGTAAATAAGCCTACTATGTTTCTTTTGGATTCCAGAGGATCTGATATCTTTTAAAAACTTAGTTTGAGATCAAAAAGACTGAATTTGGAATGTTAAATTTTGCTTTTGGAAATTTTTCCAAATATCAAAATAAGATCACAGGTCACTATAAAATAGTTATTCATTTAACCAAAATGATAATTCAAAGATTTCTTTTTTTTTTTTTTTTGAGTTGGAGTCTCACTGTTGCCCAGACTGGAGTGCAGTGGCTGCTCCAGGCCACCGCAGCCTCGACCTGCTGGGCTCCGGTGATCCTTCTGCCTCAGCCTTCCAAGTAGCTGGAACTACAGGCGCGCACTACCATGCCCGGCTAATTTTTTTGATTTATTGTAGAGATGAGGTCTCACCAAGTTGCCCAGGCGGGCCTCGAACCCACGGGTTCAGGCAATCCACTCACCTCAGCGTCCCAAAGGTGCAGGATTACAGCTGAGCCACCGAGCCCGGCTCAAAGATTTCAAAACAGCAAAAACCTTTGCTCTCTGATAGAGAGAAGACTCAGTTTCCCAAACAAGAAGACCTAATAAAGACAGCATGAGACCAACGAAATACTTTGGGAGATTAATGCAGGAGGATTGATTGAGCCCAGGAGTTCAAGACCAGCCTAGGCAATAGTGAGCCTTCATCTCCACAAAAAATAAAAAAAATTAGCCCGTCATGGTGGTCCTTGCCTATAATCCCAACTACTTGGGAGACTGAGGCAGAAGAATTGCTTGAGCCCAGGAAGTCAAGGCTGTGGTGAGCCATGATCATGCCACTGCGCTCTAGCCTGGGTGACAGAGTGAGATCCTGACTCAAAAGAAAAAAACAAAAAACATTAAAAGATTTTATTATCTCAAATTGATATTACACAAAAATTTTGTTCAGAAGATGAAACCCAATTTTACCTTTGTACAGTGTATTATTAATGTTAAAGTTAATTTTAATGACATCTTATAAACAAATGTGTCTATCTAATTTTAATCAGTTTGGACCATAAGGGTGAAGTTTCCATAAATCTTTTATAAACTTTTACAGTTTTTCTATTAAAGAGAAGATCAATGCTTCAGGAAAATTCTGTTATCCCTACACAGGGGCCCAGATGCCAGCCTTGTGTCAGTGTGCTTTTGATATTTAGTGTTTAATTTATAAACAAATCTGAACTAATTTTATCCTTCAAAATTGGCCCTTTTAGTCATATATGCCCCTCCCTTTCATCATAGTCCCTGGGCCTAGAGGGATTAAATAGTTTTAATTTCTGGTCCTGTGTCTTACATAAGTTCATTTTGATTGTCCCCTTCTTCTGGGTCTGAAGATAAGTCCTTCACTGGTTAGCAGTCATCGGTGCCTTTTTCTGGTCCAGTAGTCAAAGTCCTATGACTTAACACTTAACACTTTAGAAAGCTGAGGCAAGAGGATTGCCTGAGCCATGGTTTGAGACCAGCCTGGGCAACATGGCAAGACCTTGTCTCTACAGTAAATCAAAAAATTAGCTGGGCGTGGTGATGCACACCTGTAGTTCCAGCTACTTGGAAGCCTGAGATGGAAGTATCACCAGAACCCAGCAAGTCGAGGCTGCGGTGGCTGTGACGTGCCACTGCACTCCAGCCTGGGTGACAGAGTGAGACTGACTCAAAAAGAAAAGAACTGGAGGGAAAAAATTATAGGAACTAATGAAAAAAAGTAAAGGCGAAAGTTATCAACACAGTCCTTTTCAGGGGAGAAAAAGCTGAAAATAACAAGACAAAACAAAGTTGCTCTTCTGAAATATCCTTTTTCATACAAAACAATTCTCTTCCCCTTATAACCTGCCTTGCCCAAAATATGTCTTCAAATTCATAACTTTTTTTGATGTTTCTCTCTCCTATTTACTGGTTCCTTTATTCCTTGTTTCATAAATAACATTTCCAAGTTCATAATTTGAGTCAACCTTTAGATAATTTCTGAATTAGACAAAATTAATATTTTTCTCTATAAGGATTTATCTTCTTTGGCACATTTTGTATACAGAATTATATATTTACTAAATTTACTAGAATTCTTATTCTTAGTAACCTTAAATTTTAGTAAAAAACCTAGGAAGGAAGATAACCTGAACTGTCTATCAGAGATTAACATTTTATAGGTGAGAACATTCCACAATTCTTTAAAACATGTTTCCTCATATCATAACCCTTTTGTAATTGGAAATGACCCAGACATCTAATGAGTACCCAAAATAATCTCACGATTTTAAATTACACAAAAGGTTCATCTATAGCATTTACCTTATTTAAATTCCATTCATTTTTAGCAGTCTATCTAGATTACTTAGGAGAACTGAGATATTAGATAAAGCTAGTCATTATTTCCTTGTTAGCTATTTTATAACCTGTGCATGTAGGAATTCACCTAAGTAAGAATCTCAAAGTTAAATACACAGATATTTTCACCATTAACTCCCAAGATTCAGCTGTTTTTATTCAACTAACAATATTAAACTAGTCTCACTTATCAAAAATTAACACAAAGATCATTTTGTTCTTGGTTGGGTTTATTGTCTTATAACCTTTTGTGCCAAACTCTGACACCTTAAAATATCTAGCAGAGACAAATATAAAACTCAGACAATAATGTATGCTGACAATTGCAAAGATATTTCTATTCTTATTTTACCAATAATCTTTAAGCCAGCTTGTTTATTAAAGATTTAAGGTACATGAACATGAAAACTGCTTAGACTAATTTGTGATTGCTTCTAGTTTTAATTTTTATTGTTTATTTATTTACTTATTTATTTATTTTGAGTCAGAGTCTCATTTTATCACAGGCTGTAGTGTAGTGGCACACTCACTGCCACTGCAGCCTTGACCTGGGTGCTCAGGTGGTCATTCTGTCTCAGCCTTCCAAGTAGCTGGAACCACAGGTGTGTGCTGCCATGTCTGGCTCATTTTTTATTTATTGTAGAGATGAGGTTGCACCAAGTTGCCCAGACTGGTCTTGAATTCCTGGGATCAGGCAATTCTCTTGCCTCTGCCTCCCAAAATGCTGGGATTACAGGCCACTGTGCCCAGCTGTTTTTTATGTATAAGCCAGTTTGGTACCCTACTGACACAACGTCAGTGTACATACACATTAATACACCTAAACTTCTGTGTGTATACACACACACACACACACACACACACACACACACACACAAAGGTCCAATAGATTTTACCTTGGAACTCTAATCATGAGGTAGCAAAGACCCATGCTAGCACTTTGGGAGGTGGAGGTGAGAGGATTGCCTGAGCTCAGGGGTTCAAGACCAGCCTGAGCAACATGGGAAGACCTCGTCTCTAAAATAAATCATAAAATTAGCCAGGCGTGGTGGCACACACTTGTAGTTCCAGCTACTTGGAAGGCTGAGGCAGAAGGATTGCCTGATCCCGGTCGAGGCTGTGGTGGCCGTGAGCATGCCACTGCACTCCAGCCTGGGCAACAGAGTGAGGCTCTGACTCAAAAAAAAAACAAACCCCAAAGACCCATGGAGAGTCCAGACTTCAACATGCCCAGACTCCAAAGAATGCTAGGGCCAAATAGTATTACAAAAGAATATCGTTTTCCTTTGTTCCATTGACACATAACTCTATTCAGACAATTTTTAAGAATGCACCCAAGCAGGCTGCATTCTGGGATTGAATTCTGATTTCCCATGACTATATTGACACACACATATCATAAACACATACTTATCAAAATACAAAATAAAATAAAATAAAAATAGAAAAACATAGGCTTAGGATTTTTTTATGCATTATAGCCATACATTTGGACTCAAGATGGGGCTTGGCATGTAGAAACTTGTAGTCGTACATAATGAGTCACACATGTGATTAAAAAAAATAAAAACATTGAAAAACTATATTATAGTTTGCTATAAGCTACTTTTCAGCACTTGTATGACAATGTGTTCTCACTATATCTTTAAAGTGTATTGTTATTACCCGAGGTCTTATTTTGTACTTTGTAAAATGCATCTGCCCCCTTTTTTTTTGGAGTTGGAGTCTCACTCTGTCACCCAGGCTGGAGAACAATGGTACGATCACGGTTCACTGAAGCCTGGATTTTCTGAGCTCAGGTGATTTTTCCACCTTGGCCTCTCAAATACTGGGACTACAGGCATGCATCACCATGCCCAGGTAATTTTTTTGATTTTTTTTGTAGAGACAAGGTCTTCCTATGTTGCCCAGACTGGTCTTGGACTCCTGGCCTGAAACAACCCTTCTGCTTCAGCCTCCTGAAGTGGTGGTGTTACAGGCGTGAGCCACCTGACCTCGACAATTACGTTTCAACATGAATTTTGGTGGGGCCATTGAAATCATAGTAAATGCTAGAACTATAATTGTTTTTCAGAATAACTTTTAAATGAGACTTGGATCTCTCAGATTTCCCTCAATATTATTTTAAATACAAGGAAACCACTAGCAAACTATTAATTGAATGTCTAATTAGTAACTAATCTTTATATAATTAGCATATTTTCCCTGGGTAAGTCAAATTTGTGATTTAGAAAAGTTGAAGTTAATATGCTGGTTATATTCTCTATAGTATAGTCAGTCTTCTTAGAGAAGTCTATGCATTTATTTACATTTTGTAAGGCTTGAACACCTTATTAAACTTTTTAGTTGTTGTAGACTTTTACAGTTGTTTCCTTGTTTTCTGATATTGCATGGGTCAAATCTGTGGGGTTTTTTCCTGCTAAGTCCTAGGTAATACAATCCTCCAGTCCCAACATCATTTTCCCCTAAATCTTTGCTTCCTTGACTCATAAGGACCAGTCAAGCTGGTGCAAGTTCTGTAGCACCACGGCTTATGGGGGAGAAGATCCATTGCCTGAAGCTGTAATGTCACAGGAATTAAGGGAGCATGCCAAGCACAGAGTTATATGAAGAGGTGAAATGAGTGAGCTGGAAAGGAGAATTCTAGATTTCCGACAGAGGACAAGGGGCAGGGGCAGATATTAGAAGTTAGAGAGTTGTGCCAGAAATTTCTTTTATTTTATTTTTTGAAAGCGGGATTTATTGAGAGGACAGAAAAGCTCCCACAGTGGGAGGAGACCCGAAGGGGTTGCCCTGTGCCAGAAATTTAAAAGTCAGGAATATAAAAGTGTAGGAAAAAAATAGATTTGGTTGAAGAGTCCAGAGTGTGGGCCTGTCCAAATCATACCTGGTGGGAAGTTGTTGCTGCCGGGCTTTACTGTGCTTACCTCCACGTGGCACAAGAAGGCATGTTGCAGAGCTGGGGCAGAGCTGACACCAACATGCCTCTCCTCAAGCCCCCAACTCACCTTCTTTGGATTTAGTAGTATCACGGCTTCCCTGTGTTAACTAATAGAACACTCTCGTATTAGTTTTCTATTACTGATGTAACAAATTACCACAAACCTAATGGCTTAACACAAGTCAAACTTTTTTTTTTAAGATGGGGTCTTGCCCAGGATGGAGTGCGATGGCTTGATCCTGGTCCACTGCAACCTTGAACTCCTGGACTCAAGCGATCCTCCTACTTCAGCCTCCTGAGTAGCAGGGACTATAAGCACACACCACCATACCTGGCTAGTTTCCCTCCCTCCCTTCCTCCTTCCCTCCGTCCCTTCCTCCTTCCCTCCCTCCCTCCCTTCCTTCCTTCCTTCCTTCCTTTCTTTTGACATGGGGTCTCACTATATTGCCCAGGCTGGTCTTGAACTACTGGCCTCAAGCAATCCTCTTGCCTTGACTTCCCAAAGCACTGGGATTACAGGAATGAGCCACTGTGCCTGGTCTATGATGCATAATTATTATTTTATAGTTCTGAAGGTCAGAAATCTGAAATAGATCTCACTGGCCTGTAATCAAGGTGTTGTTAGGGCTGTGTTCCTCCCCGGAGGCTTTAGAAGGGAATATTTTTTCATGCCTTTTCCATTAAAAAATATCAGTCTTCAGACTTACAGAACGTCTAAAGGAAACCTTTGACTGTGTGGTTACTTGCACACAGGCTCTCAAACCAGTACCACAAATTCTCATTTAAAAGCTAAGCTGCCCCAAGTAGGGCATATTCTACAAAACCTACTTCAGATGTGGCCACAGAGAAGAATGGAGAAGAACCTCCCTTAAGACAAAACTTGGGGCCAGGAAGAGGACGAGACAAGGATTTAGGAGAGAAGTCAGCTTCTCACCCACCCCTAAAAGGGCAGGAATAGCAACTGCTTGGTGAGAGAATATAGGAACTTCCTTCCCTACCAGGACAGGGAGTCTTTGTGATTACTGCTCTGTTGGATTTGATGGTTGCTATGGACCAGAGACTGCTGTGTTTCCCACTCTTCTCTTTTTCAAATAGATTTTTAAAAAATAGAAGCTATCACATTCCTGTTCTACAACGTATAAAAAGGAGACTGGAGGCAGGTAACATATCCTTTAATTTATAGGTTGCCAAACCATGAGGAATAGTATGTGGGCCGTATAAAGTGGACTGAGAATTAACCAGAGACTGTGAACTTTGAGCTGGGTGCAGGAACTGAATGGGAATTGGACAGTTTCTGTCACAGAGAGCAAATTAATGTGAAAAGACGGTTACACATGGATATTTGGGTGACTAGAAGGGCAGAATAGATCAGAGACTGCTAGTTGTCCCTCGATAGCTCTTCTCTTCTTTCTTAGTATTTAAAGTTTTTAGTTTGGCATGTGTCTACCCAGAAAGACAATATATCTCCCAGCCTTGCTTGCACTGGAATCTGAGGGGAAGTGATGATTGCGACATCTAGATTGTGCTCTTTTAAAAAGTGGCATGATCAGGTACATGAAAAAATGCTCAGCCTCACTAGTCATCAAAGGAATACAAACTAAAACCATACTGAGATACCATGTAACTCCCAGTCAAGATGGCCATCATCAGTAGCTCAAAAAACAACAGATGCTGGAGAGGTTGTGGGGAAAAGGGAACACTTCTACACTGTTGGTGGGAGTGTAAACTAGCACAACCTCTGTGGAAAACAGTTTGGTGATTCCTAAAAGATCTAAAAATCAACCT